>CM077452.1:452340-517340 GCA_039654765.1 Mylopharyngodon piceus | reverse complement strand
GTTATGATTGGTCAGAAGCCAAATGCTCATTATCATATCTGAATTTCAGCACTTGATATACAGTGATACGAACAGTAACGATGGCGTCGGTTTTACCGTTTCAATCTCATCAAAGTGGATTTGCTTTGGCAGTTCAGAATCGATTCTTTCTTTTAGGAGATGGTTTATTTTCTTTTGTAGCTAATCGTATGTTCTTTTAACCACAATGCATTTTAACCGCGTGCTAACAATGTGTTAAAACAGAGACGACACGCAGAACCAGATGCTGAACACTACAACCTCCAGGACAGAAATACAACCTTGTTAGTCAAATGTGTTGTGTATTCAACGTCTTATCAGTTTTGACCCTGTTAAGATGGCTTAACCGACGACCCAGAGTGGCGTTTCAAACACAAAGGTCGTGACCTGTTGACACAGACGTTAGAGTTTAACTGAGGAGGAGACGTCTGGCACTCGGGAATGAAGTCATGGGAACGTACAACTTGTAATTTATAGTTATCTTGTGTCAAAATCTCACCGAGAACATGTCCAGGTCAGTTCTCATAACTAGAGAACTCTATTTACTTTTGAGCTGTCTGTAATTCTCTTAATGCTTTCGTTTTAGCTGTCTGTTTTCTCAAAAGTCTGCGCTGGCTGAGTCCCTGGACAGGAAAGAACAGTTTCAGGCAATTAGATGACGCAGATGGTTAATCGCCTGAGTGAAAGCAAAACCACTGGGGTCGTCATCCAAACACGACTCTAAAACACAGTGATTTGAAAAGGAGGAATTTGACTCGAGACGTCATGGACAAAGAATGACAAAATAATAACACGTCTTCAAGCGGCCGAGGCGGCCACCCGCAGTCAAATAAGAGTATTATAATTTATGCTAATTTAGATGGCCCCGCCCCCGCTGATGACGACATCACTCACCAGTCTCTCTCCGGACAACACCTCCAGCAGCTTGATGAGCATCCGTCCATCTCGCAGGTCCATGTACAGATCCGTGATCCGACACGACACGCGCGCCAGGTGTGAGTTCACCCATTTGGTGAAGGTCTTCTTCTGCACGGCCTCTCGCTCATCTGCAGGAGGACAACAAAGACATTTAAAGCTCTGAATCTGACATGTGATCGCTGGAACTCAGAATAACAGTAGTTTTACCATGGTTAAGTGCTGTTATTAAGCACCTCCTAAGCCTCTTCTTAATTGTGGGAAAATTACACTGGAGTGGAGCGGATAGCTTTAATAAAACTAAGCAATATTATAAAATACGGCAATGATCAAAAGTTTATTAATAATAATAATAAAACAATTATATAACATTTATTTTTTAATGTGAACAAATTATTTAACATAAAATATTAAATTAAGAATTTAAATAAAAATATTTTAAATAAATAATATAAATTTTATTTTAATTAATTTTAATACAAAATGACTTAATATAAAATATTATTTAAGTAAATTGTAATAACTTGTAATACAAGTTTTTTTCTAAAAAAAAAGATTTAAACAATACTTTAAATAGAAGATATTGTTAAATAAGTAAAATAATTAGTAAGTAAATAAATAATTTAATTAATTTTAATACAAAATTATTTATGCAATTATCTCAAATTTATTTTAATGAATTGTAATACAATTTTTAATACAAAATATTATTTAAGCCAATTTAAATTAATAAGTAAAAAATAAATAATTATTCATTTTATTTTAATTCATTTTAATACACAACGATTTAATATAAAAAATATTTAATAAAATATATCTTAAAATAATAATAATAATAATAATAATACAATTATCTCGTTTATTTTTTTATTAATTTTAATACATTTTTTTATTAAAAAAATATTATTTAAACAATACTTTAAATAAAATATATTGTTAAATAAGTAAATAAATTTCCCATGATTTCCATAAACAATATTTTATAATTTTATATAATATACTTAATTAGCTGTGCGCTATTTATGGTTAAACAAGCAAGGTAATGATCAAAAATTATCCTGTGAATTACTATTTGTCATATTATTTATCATCTACAGACACTAGATTTTGCAGCTGAACTGTGTTTTATATGTGCTATATTTAGACAGGAATGAACTAGATCTTCTAGGAAGAAACGAGGCCGCTGTAATGGTCCACAAACATTGCAACATTTCCCACCCCCAAAAAACATTCCCAAATACTAATGACTGTTTCTAGATGAAGAATCAAATGATTTAAAATAGTCTGTGTGAACCCACACAATCAACCATGTCGCAACCCAAAACCCTGATGTTCGCCCTGCCAAACATTTAACCACTTTCTTGCTCCTTTTGGCCTTTTCCACCGTGATCCCATAATTCATGTGCCAGCAGACAATTTCCCCACCAATCAAACGCAGTGAACAATGTAAAGCAGACAAAGGGGCGGCCGTGTTTGTTTATGCGGGTGTACGGTGCTCTGCCCACGGGTGAGCGGTTCAAATGCACACATTTATTTATAATCCTCCCAATTTTCCTGTTATTGCATTCCTCGTCCTCACATAGACGTAAGCGTCTGATTCAATTGTTTTCCCGCCCCCGCGGCGAGATGAGAGCGTTTTTCCTGGTTGACCCCTATGCGTTAAAGACGACAGACTGACCGCACCTTCCCCCCTAACCATCCACAGCGAGGGTCCGTCTGAGACCGGGATCACTGGACAAGAACGGGGGGAGAGAGAATGGAGGGAGAGGTCGTCCTGTGACAGCCCGACCCGAAACACAACAGAATCAACAAACAGAGGAAGAGGAACATCTGCCAGTGAAGCAGGACAGAGGACAAACGCATCCACAGCTGGGACGATATAAAGACCTGCCCTGAACCACACTGGGAATGTGTTCGACTCTCGATAATAAATGAAAATAAAATAAAATAAAACATGAAATAAAAGACAAAATAAATAAAAATAAATTATGACATGAAATAAAACAATAAATAAAAAAAATGAATAAAATAAAACTTGAAATAAAATAAATTAAATAAAAATTAAATAAAATAAAAACTAAAATAAATAAAAATAAATTATGACATGAAATAAAACAAAATAAAAACTAAAATAAATAAATAAAAATAAATTATGACGAAATAAAATGAAAATAAAATAAAATTTAAATTAAATAAAAACTAAAATAAAATAAATAATAAAAATAAATTATGACATGAAATAAAACATGAAATCAAATAAATGAAATCAAATTAAAAAATAAATAAAATTAAATAAAATAAATAGTAAAAAAAATAAATAAAAATAAAATAAAACATGAAATAAAATAAAATAAAAATGAAATAAAATAAAATAAAAATGAAAAAAGAAATAAAATAATAAAATGAAATAAAATAAAATTAAATGTAATAAAATTAAAAATAATAAGGTTTTGTTTTTGACATTCTGAATTCTGATTTTCAATATGGTAATTTTTACTGGGATGAATGCGCATAATTGTTATGATAATAATGTAAAATAATGGAAAAAAAAATATATATTATATATATACACACACACACTACCAGTCAAAAGTTTGGAAACATTACTATTTTTAATGTTTTTGAACTAAGTCTCTTATGCTCATTAAGGCTGCATTTATTTCATAATAAATACAGAAAAAACAATAATATTGTGAAATATTATTACAATTTAAAATTATGGTTTTCTATTTTAATATACTTTAAAATATAATTTATTCCTGTGATCAAAGCTGAATTTTCAGCATCATTACTCCAGTCTTCAGGGTCACATGATCCTTCAGAAATCATTCTAATATGATGATTTATTATCAATGTTGAAAACAGTTGTGCTGCTTAATATTATTTTATAACCTGTGATAGGATTCTTTGATGAATAAAAAGTTAAAAAATATCAATATTTATTTAAAATAGAAATCTTTTGTAACAATATACACTACCGTTCAAAAGTTTGGGGTCAGTAATTTTTTTTCTTTCTTTTTTTTTGAAAGAAAAAATGTGAAATGTTAAATTGGATGTGTTAAATTGATAAAAAGTGGTAGAAAAGATTTATATTTTGAATAAATGCTGTTCTTTTTAACCTTTTATTCATCAATGAATCCTGAAAAAAGTATCACAGGTTCCAAAAAAATATTAAGCAACAACTGTTTCCAACATTGATAATAACTGAGTATCAGATCAGCATATTAGAATGATTTCTGAAGGATCATGTGACACTGAAGACTGGAGTAATGATGCTGAAAAAGCTTTGATCACAGGAATAAATTATATTTTAAAGTATATTAAAATAGAAAACCATAATTTTAAATTGTAATAATATTTCACAATATTATTGTTTTTTCTGTATTTATTATGAAATAAATGCAGCTTTAATGAGCAGAAGAGACTTCGTTCAAAAACATTAAAAATTGTAATGTTTCCAAACTTTTGACTGGTAGTGTATATATAATTTCTTTCATTTAATTTTGAGGTGACCAGGCCATGTTCTTGACAGGTTTCGTGAGAATCATCATCTTCCGTTCTGAAGCTCACGCAGAGATGTGTATGTATGTGTGCTGTACAGACTCCTACTTCAAACAATGAGAAACATACTCCAACAGCATGCGCAGAACCGATGATTGATTTTTTCCAAAGGCGACTGAACGGCTATGAAAGCAAATTATACATCGAAGCAGAATGTGGAGACCTCATCTCTCATGTCAAGCTTCATACACACTCATAAACACACACAGAAAGTGCTGACCAGACGTCTGACGGATTTCTTCTCTTCTGCAGCGTGGACCACATGTTTAAACGCATCACACACAAACACACTACAGGAAAAATAAACATCTGAAATGAGATATCTCAGTTGTATCTCCTTGAAAGCCGTTATATGCACTTTGTTGAAGTTTCTCCACACTCGTTTGCATCTGTTTTCATTTCTCCAATGTTAGGAGAAACATCTCAGACAAAGATATTTAAATGAAATATAACTGAGAGATTCATTAAATCTTCTGAGCTGTGAAAGATCAAACTCTGAGCCACATACTCTTCCTCTGGGTTCATGCAAACTCACATTTATAAACTCAGTCCAAACCACAACATTTCAGAATGCATGTTTTTCCTGGATGAGGAAAAAACTACATATTTCAACAGAGTCAGCAGGAAAAACAGATAACTTTTTGTTCCTTCCTCCGCTTGAACATCTGATTTCACGATTTGAGCGTTTAAGATCTTCAGTAAAGAGTCCGTTTACTGTCAGAGCTGAAACAACTGAGATTAAAAGAACTATACTTTGTATTGCAAATAAAATAAAATATTTTGTATAATGAAAATGCATTTTAATTAAATAAAGTTTTATGTCTGTTCCCTATTTACTCAGTGCTGTCTAAGAGAAACAATTGATATAATACTATACTTTTTATAGCAAATAAAATAAAATAAAATAATAAATATTTTGTATAATGAAAATGCATTTTAATTAAATAATAAAAATTAATTACTTTTTATGTCTGTTCTCTTTTTACTCAGTGCTGTCTAGGAGAAACAATTGAGATAATAAAAATAACTTCTTTTTATTCAAAATAAAATAAAATAATTTTATAATGAAATTAAAATAAATGTAATAAATTCATTTTAAATGTTAAATTTAATATACTTTTTATTGCAAATAAAATAAAATATTTTGTACAATGAAAATGCATTTTAATTAAATAAATTAAAATTAATTAATTTTTTTAATAATTTAAAATTAATTTTTTATGTCTGTTCTCTGTTTACTCAGTGCTGTCTAGGAGAAACAGTTGATATATATTAAAAAAATAACTAATTTTTATTCAAAATAAAATAAAAAATAATTTTATAATGAAATTGAAATTAATTTAATAAAATACATTTTATTAAAATAAATGTAATTTTTAAATTTTAAATTTAATATACTTTTTATTGCAAATAAAATAAAATATTTTGCATAATGAAAATGCATTTTAATTAAATAAATTAAAATGAATTACTTTTTAAATAATTATTTTAAAATTACTTTATGTCTGTTCTCTGTTTACTCCGTGCTGTCTAGGAGAAACAATTGAGATATTAAAAATAACTATACTTTTTACTCAAAATAAAATAAAATAAAATGTTATAATGACATTGAAATAAATGTAATAAATTAATTTTATTAAAAATAAATTTAATTTTTTAAATTTTAAATTTAATATACTTTTCCGTGCTGTCTAGGAGAAACAATTGAAATATTAAAAATAACTACTTTTTATTGAAAATAAACGTAATTAAATTTACATTTTTTCATGCCAACTAAGCACATTTTCGGCCCCAGCTGCTCTTTACTGTGATCTTATTTTACTTTTGAGCTCATTCTCAATGGCGATTCCTCAGCTTGAACGTCTGATTTGAAGATTTGAGCATCTCAAGATCTTCAGCAAAGTGCAAAGATGCCGTCAAATCAAGAAACTGAAAAGATCTGCACTTTTCTCACAGTCGACCTGGTTGCGACCTGTTCCTCCCTCCTCCGTTGGGTCTGACGTGCCGCTGAACTATGGCTGCATTGTAAGCCGATAACATCGCAGCCAATGCCACCAAACGCTACATATTAGCCGGGCCTGCGGATACTCCCAGAGGACTGTGGGTAGGGCAAACAATGGCGGCAGTGTTCCTCCCCTCGGCCCCGGCAGAAACCGCGGGGAAGGCTGCAGGAATTCGGCAGCATCTGGACTTAACGTTGGGTAAACACGTCGCGCGGCCCCTCGCGCTACAATCCCGCCTAAATCTGTTTGGATGTATGAATGGACGTGTTATAAATTCATCAAACGCAGCTCATCGAGCTTCTCAAGAGTGTTTATGACCTCTTAAATACCTGGTGGCTTCAATATGAATGGCTTTATAATACCTAGAAGGAAAATGTATACAAGTATTCTTAGGGGAAAAAAAATTTAATTTTTACATTGCGACATTATTTTCATGATAAAGCACATTTTGAGCTCATTCTCAATGGCGATTCCTATGCTTGAACATCTGATTTAAAGATTTGAGCACCTCAAGATCTTCAGGAAAGTGTCAAAGTGTGAAACAACTTTTTTGGGCAAAATAAAATAAATAAATAAAAAATAAAATAAAATAAAATAATAATAAAATAAAATAATAATAAATAAAAATAAAATAAAATAATAAAACAAAATAAAATACATAAAAATAATAAATAAAAATAAAATAAAATAAAACATAATAAAATAATAATAAAATAAAAAATAAATAAATAAGAAATAATAAAATAAATAAATAACATAAAACAATAAAACAAATTGGAAAAAAAAATAATAATAAAAAATAAAATAAAATTAAAAATAATTTTAAAATTAACTGGCAGCTTGAATATAATAGCTATATAATAATCTGCTGGTAACACTTACAGGGAGCTAGATGGAAAATGGGATTTAATATATTTTGAGAGCAATGGCAAAGTCAACTGAATGACAACCTACATTTGCCTTTGAGCGTCTCTAAGCATGTTCAGATAAATCAATACTGGAGTCTGGATTGTTGATCAGGTCAAGAGGTCAAATTAGTCACTATCATTGTGACGGTATATGCTAAAGCTTATGCATAAAAGGTTCATACTATTATATTTCAATAAAAAGAACATTGGAAAAATGAATTCTCCATTGCATTAACGGCATGCTAGAAATATAGCCACCACATTCATGCTAACTTTTCAATAAATGCTATTAAATACAAAATAAGTCACTGAGATGTTCTCTACTATCTTAAGTAGATCTGCTGAAGATGACGCTCTGGTGACAAACTAAGACTTTCTGTACTAAACGTGAGAGGTGTTTACTCACTACCACACTCGACTAGGGCATTCTGGGTGGTTGTGAGGTCAAAAAGGTCATATTGCTTAGAATAGTAATAGTAATGCTTGAGATAGAAAACTGAATGAGGGCGACTGATGTGGGTTGTGAGAGTTCAGGGATTGTTGATTTATTGGCGTTTCCTGTATCCTCAAAATCTTTGTTTGCTGACCTCAAAACAAACCACACCCTGTCCTGCAACATACAGATAGTATTGTCTGTATTTTCAGGGGAAACAATATGATCAAACTATCAACAACGAAAAGTAGGATCTTGCAATAATGCAAAATTAATGCAAAAATTTGAGGAATTTAGACATGTGCTAGCGTTCAAAAGTTAGCTGCGTTTATTTGATCAAAAATACAGTAAAAATTGTGAAATATTATTCAAAATTTAAAACAACTGTTTTCTATGTGAATATATTTTAAAATATAATTTATTCCTGTGATCAAAGCTGAATTTTCTGCTCACCAAGGCTGCATTTATTTGATCAAAAATACAGTAAAAATTATGAAATATTATTACAATTTAAAACAACAGTTTCTATGTGAATATATTTTAAAATATAATTTATTCCTGTGATCAAAGCTGAATTTTCAGCATCATTACTCATTACTGTCACATGATCCTTCAGAAATCATTCTAATATGATGATTTGATGCTCAAGAAACATTTCTGATTATTATCAATGTTGAAAACAGTTGTGCTGCTGCATATTTTTGTGGAAATTTCAGGAAAAGTGCCTTATTATATTCACTACGGTCTGTCTTCACGGGTTTGTCCAACCCTGAAAGAACAAAAAAGTAATTATAATATATTATTTTGACTCAGTCTGAATGTGAATTCCAGTGAAATGAAAAAGACCAGACCACAGCATTCTTAACATCACTTATATTACTAAACCTCCTGAAAATTATGCTGTCTCTGGGATTCAGAGTTGCACAACATGAACAAAACATTGCAATACGGAAACACGAGAAGGTCAAATCTGGGGTCAGAGATAAGTGAGATCAGCTTTTCATATGAAATATTTTCTACTCTGCCTCCGACTTTCTGGAGCAGATGATAAATCATTAAATACGAATGAGAACGCAGCCTTGGAACGACCAAGAAAGGTAGTCCATGGGTGGCTTCCTCTTTCCCTCAGATTTATCTGCATCCTGTGGCGTGAACGTCAGCAGATTGGAATTCCTAAGACTTCCTGTGTGCTGCGGAGTGGACAGATCGCTGAGGTCACAGTATCACGTTCGGCTCTGGCCACAGCATGCAGAAAATAAACCTAGAGTTTCAACACTTCTGGTTAAAACCACAACACACAGTCTGAACCGAGGGCAAAAATAATAAAGACGTGAAGTTTAAAAGATTTTAGAGGCAGTTTATGTGAGTGCTGATGAAAAACACATGCGGCGTAAAACAAGGTACTCATTAAGACAACATCGTCGTGTATTTTTGGGCAAAACAGAATATTGTGGGAAATATTGTAGGGTGGCACACACACACACACACACACTTTAATAGATGCAATTAATCGCGATTAATAAATTTGACAGCACTACTATATATATATATAAACATCTACATATAACAATAAAACATTTTAATATTCTGTAATAAAAAATAAAACTTAAAAATAACTTAAGAAAATTAAATGAAATATATAGTATATGTATAATATGTGTGTGTGTGTGTATATATATATATATATATATATATATATATATATATATATATTCAATAATATATTCAAGTTATTTCAATAATATGTCAACCACAAAATAAAAATCAACTATATATATATTTTTTTTCATATCACGTGTGTGCGAGTGAGACATTTTAATATTCTGTAATCAAAAAATTATTAAAAAAATAAAAAAATAATATATATATATATAGTTGATTTTTTTTGATGACAGATTACTGAAATAACTCAGTATTCTGAAAAATGTAAAAAAAAAATTTAAATAAATATATATATATATAAAATACAATTATATATATAAATATTATTAAAAATAATATTAATATTTTATATATTACATGTATATAAAATATGTATGTATATATATATTATATATATATATATATATATATACACACATACACATATATAAGAAAAAATCAACGATGCAGTATATATATATATATAGTTGATTTTTATTTCATATCATGTGTGTATATTTGTTTTATATACATATAAAATATAAATAATTTGTTTATTTATACATATTTATATATTATTTATTTATTTATTTATGTATATAAAATAATATATATATAAAAACAAATATGTATTTAAAACTATATATATATATATAAATACACACACACACATATATATATACACATATACACACAGTCAAACCAAAATACCTTGAACTTTTCATTCATTAATTCAGTTTATTCACTATAGTTTAAAAAAAAGGTAATAAAATATGACAAGATCTCAGAGTTAAACTGTGTCAGAAAAAATAATCTTAATTATGTCAGATAACACTTAAGCAAAACATGGTCAAGTCAAAGTGTCTTAAGAATTTTTGGTTCCAAATTTTTATCAATTTTACTGGTAGTCCACTGTATGAAGAATTTTTGGGTATAATATGTCACAGTTTACTTTATTTTTACTTTATTTTGCTATCCTCATGAACTATAGTGTCCTGTACCCACTAGTAAAAATATATCAAAAATATCAAAAATGTCTGAATAATTTTTGGTTTGACTGTGTTTTAGGTTTCCAGTTGCCTCAAAAGGTACATTCGTACATTCACAGAGATGAGCAAGCGGCTCATCATTTCTTCCATTTCTCGCGTTTAAACAAACAGAGCAGGAGGGAAACAGATGCATGTTTATCATGCCACATTTTAAGTGATGACATTCCTGTTGTGGCACCTCACAGTTCCTCCAGTGTTACAGAGAGACAAAGATGAATGACCCGCTTCACCAGGAACATTCTGTCTCACGAGAGAACAGATTCCAGATTTACAATCCATGATAGCGCTGAGCCGCCCAGTATGAGCTAATGGGCAGAAATCACTCCAAATCACTCACAAGTTCACATTTGCTACCTTAGAAGGTAGCTGTCTATATAGGGCACTAGGGTTGATATAGAATCAAACTGAGGAATAAGACAGTATGAGGATTGCAGGTGTAAGTATCACTAACTCAATCTGCCCTGTTTCAGGTTGACTGGTTTAAACCCCACCCTTAGTTTCAAAGATACATCATACAAACAGACATGAGGATGTGCACTAGTGCATCACTGCAGATGTTCTGAGACCAGAACAACGCTTCGATGCTCAGAGTGTCCTTTTCTGATCAACACTTCTCAGAGTTTCACATCCATAGTTTCAAAAGTTTTCTGGCATTTCTGGCTGTATAGTGATCTTGAGTTGATATGATTCTTTGGAGAATAAAAATATGCATCAGTGCAAGACTTTAATTTTCAGCTGATGTCACCAGTGCCACTTATTATTTAATCATGTGTCTTATAGAGACACTTTTTACCGTCCAATCAATTCCAAACATTTTTGCAAGTAAAAAATTATGCAAACTGTGTTTCATGCAGTAAATATCAGTGTTGTTATTGTTAACTAGAACTAAAAACTAACTGAAGTAACTGAAATAAAGCTGAAATAAATAAAATATTACCTGAAAACTTTAACTTAAACTAAAAATATAAAAAAAATGTTTTCAGTAACTGAAATAAAGCTGAAAAATTATATATATATATATATATATATATAAAAAAAATTATATATAAATATATAAAAATTTATCAAATATATATAAAAATATATATAAAATATATATATATAAAAAGTTTTTTCTGTAATAGAAATAAAGCTGGAAAAAAAATAAATAAAGTTATATATATAAATATATATATATATAAAAATATAAAACTTTAACTTAAATATATAAAAATATATATAAAAAATATATATATAAAAAATGTTTTCAGTAATTGAAATAAAGCTAAAATAAAATAAAATATAAATATTACCTGAAACTTCAACTTAAACTAAAAATATAAAAAATGCCTCCAGTAACTGAAATAAAGCTGAAATAAAATAAAATAAAATATAAATATTATCTTAAAAAAACCCTTTAACTTAAACTAAAAATATAAAAAAAAATTTTCAGTAACTGAAATAAAGCTGAAATAAAATAAAATACAAATATTACCTGAAAAAAAGCTTCAACTTAAACTAAAAATATATAAAAATTGTTTTCAGTAACTGAAATAAAGATTAAATAAAATAAAATAAAATATAAAGATTACCTGAAAGCTTAAATTAGAAATAAAACTAAAAATATATATAAAAATGCTTTCAGTAGCTAAAATAAAGCTGAAATAAAATAAAATATAAATATTACATGAAAATTTTAAACTTAAAAAAATAAACAAAAATTAGAAATTAAATAAAATTGAATTTGAAGACTAAAATTACTTAAAATGAAATAAAATTGAGCTATATAGAAATATTTATTTAAAACAATATATATATATATATATATATATATATATATATATATATATATATATATATATATATATATAAATATATAATAAAAATTACAAGAAGCACATAAAAATTAAAATATGAAAATAACAGCTAATTCAAAATATGACAGTATAAATAATACTGGTCAATACAAGTTTTCTAATTAAATGTTTCTTTGTGAAACGTGATTCTAACGGGAATCTTTCAGTTTTAGGGTGTTTCACAATTACCCTGGAGTGAACGTTCAATGGATCCCCGTCACATTGAGCAAAGCCAGTGATTCTGGGTGGCTTTGCGCATCTTTAAACGCCCAGCTGAGTTGCCATCTCAACGCTTCCCTTCATCGCTCCAGCCCTCTTGAATCTACTTCCTGTCGCGTCTCTGGCACTCAGCGGTGTGCGCCGAGGGTGGATTCAGTGACGGTCCAACTGAGATGTTTACATCAGGGTCGAACCCTCCGGTCACTTCATGACAGGCCATTGAGTGAATCAAACGGGTTAATGGCCAGCAACACTGACCCAATCCTCCCGGGCCATTCAGAACCCTCTGAGGCACGACATCTCACTCTGTCTCGCTTTCGGCGGCCGTATCTCTGCCAACAGACGAACAGAAGGTCATTGAGAAGACCAGACTGAGAGACAGGCGGCTTGGCAGGAAGACACACGGAGGACAAAAGATCTGCTTCAGCACGCAAGCCTATGAGCAAAACGGTCCAATAGTGTAGTTCGCCGAGGTCTGTTTGAGTCAAAAAAAGGTCCAAGATCAGCTGGACGCACCCTTACCGTCAGTAAACTATCTGTGGAATAGAAGCTGGCAGGATCATGTGTTTAGACTGTTGAAGTTTGTGCACAATAGTGCAAGAAATCCAAGAATCTGTCATTTATCTTGGCTATAATCTGTCTTGAGGGTTTGAAGAATGCTTGCATTGATTTTTAAGATGCATAATAAAGCAAAGAGCTTCTTGGCTTTGGCGGCTGCAACTTCTGAATATCTTAATATCAAACCTTCACATCTGAGGAACAAGATGCTACATGTCAGTATGAAAGGACAATCTAATATGCGTGCATGCAATATCAGTGCATGCATAACCTGAAGTCACATTTTAACACTGCAGATTAACCCTTTAAATCCAAAATACAGTAGCCATTCGCATATAAAAATTGGGGTAGGATTTAACAAAGAAATTTCATAATTTAGAAATAAAAGGCATTTTTGCTACCCTGATTTTAGCCATCTGATTTGAACGCTCTGTTTTAAGGGGCGTGTCTGCTGTGAGACTTCAGTGTATATGCCCAATGCTGTGATTGGCTGACATCTTTGCATATGAAATATCAATATTACTCTCTCGAAAACTTTAGCACGTTTTTACTATCACAGCTCTCAAGGTTAACTAATCATGAAAAGTGCTGCATTACATTTAGATCTACGGCATTATATTTAGATCGTGGCATGAAAGGTTGCGGTGATGAACATTGTAGTCGATCGCAGACATGTTGTTGAGCGCATGAAAGCAGTGATCTTGTCATTGCAACTCAATTTCTGCACACTAACAAATGCTTTCAACAGTGTAAACTCGATGTAACTAAGAGATTTGTTGAATAAAACGGGAGTTTTGGCGCGAGTCCAGAACTCAGTCACTGATAAACTCGCACTGTTTGATTGACAGCTCCAGCGATTGTAAAGGGAGCGTTCTTTGATCGTTTTTATATATAATTTAATCACCGTTAAATAACAGATTATTTTCATCCTACTAAGAGAAACAACGTGAAGTTGAGCATTTAGTCACTGGTTTGATTTACTGACACACTGACAAAGATCATCTGACTGTACATGAATCATTAATATCAGATCAGGCATTAGAATTAACACAGTTACTCACATGTTGTTCATTACTGTCGAGTCCATATCGCAAAAGTCTGTTCGCACCGAAATGCGAATGATTAACCAAAGAATCCACTCAACTGAATGGCTCAACTGAGACATTCACATTGTTGAAAATAAATAATTATATTCCTAGCATTAGGATCCTTTGAAAGGTAATGTTATTTTAGTCCTGTATCGCTCTTCTCTCCTCCTCATCTCACTAACACGCCAGTGGGCGGGGCTAATGATGCAATGATGAAGTAGGCGTTGATTTCTTCTGTGGAGGCGGAGTTTCACCTATCTATAGGCACATTCCAGGATCAGTCATTCTCTGGGTCTGGTGTCAATAAAAGCTTTTATTGGACTAACAAGGAAGTTTTCAGTTCTGAATAGTACAATGACCTCATCAAAAGCTTAAGAAAAAGTTGATTTCTCACTTCATGACCCCTTTAAAGTATTTGGGTGGCGACAGCAATACGGTTTATCTATCAAATTATTAAGTTATTTACAAGCCTGCATGAAGCTGAATCACTCTAACATATCACAGGTAAAAGGTCAAGTTTTCATCACTAAACTTCTTAAAACAAAAGGCAGAGCCAATCTGAGTTACTGATTAGCTTCACACAAACACATTTCCTTAGATTAAAACATCTGCTAAATGCATAAATGAATACTTGTGAGTTACAAAAGCTGCATTTCAGCCCATCATCTCTCATCCCACCTCACCAGCATGACCTCAAACTGAACGGTGAATCATCAACATCTATTTATTTACTGATATCAGAGTCGCTTATTTACAACGACTCGTTTCATACTAATCGTACTTGTGCAATCTTATCATGCATGCATGCATGACTCTTCAGATGCATGCTTGGGTTATTAGAAGCGATGCATGAGACTCAAAACACAAACATCTGCACTACAGTAATGGCAAACGAGAGCATGTGTGAAATCGCTGAGTGTGTGAAGTGCTAAATGCCTAGTGCACATCTATTGATCTACCCAGAAGACAACAGATTAGAAAAGATGCGACAATTTTTTGAGCTGCAAAACCAGTTTGGTGAATGCAACGCAAGTCTAAAGTGTGCAATGCAACTGCTTAGTCAAACTATTTAAGCAATGAGTAACAACAAAAGCCTTATTCTACCAAAAAAAAAGAAGAAAAAAAAAAAAAAAAGTAAACGCTTGCACTCATTAGCACTCGCGATTTAAATGCATATGAAGCCGCGGCATTAAGAAACATGCCACTATCAGTGTGATAGTCAGCAGAACAAAACAACCACTCCCACCTTCCCGGGTTTTCCATTGTTGTCTATGACGACCCATTCAGGCCGAGTTGCCCTCTTATTGACTCAGCTCCCGGGTGATTTTTGGGGAAGGGAGGTCAAGCATAAAAGTAGAATGTTTGCATGAAAGGCATGCAAAAAATCCTTTGCACTAATCCAGTCTGCATCTCCCAATTCCACCAGACACCCCATTCTGTGAGGATTATGGGGAGAGTACAACACACACCCCGGCATCATAACGGTGCTCAGCGTAGCAACGCCTGTAAACAAAGCATTCCCACATCCGGAACGCATCTTACCTTGCAGCTGCTTGAAACGCCCCTCAAGCTGGTTGTAGTTGAAGGGCATTTGCGCGGGGAAGCTCGGCTCCTGGTAGAAGCCCTCGGGGCCCCCGGACGCCCACTCCAAATCCATGATCCCTGACCGAAAGGGAAACTATTTCCAGATTCTTCCCAAGAAACCACGAAACGGGAAGAAACAACAGAGTACGAAAAGCTCTTTCTGCTCCTTCTTTCAGTGGGAGTTCAAATCCAAGATATCCGAAAGGTTTCCGTCCCAGTCTAATGTCCAAGAGGAGACGTGCATGCTGCTGTCTCTCTGATTGTTCGTCTTCCCACTCTATCCATTCAAAAGAGCGTCTCCCCCCAAACTCCAACACACAAACGCCCCTCCTCCTGTCACACTTAGACTCAGAGGATGGGTTGGCCACAAACTCCTCTAGTCGACCCTGGTCTGAATCTGGAAGGGTTTCTGTGAGACACCTTTAACGGAGCAGAAGAGGAGGGCAAAAGGGTTGTAATTTCAGCAGGCTGTGTGTTTGCAGATGATGTCACCACCTCATTACAATGAAAGAGGAGGAGGAGACGGGCCGTACCAAGTCTCCGGTGAAGACGGGGGGTGGAGGTTAAGCAGGATGTCGGCCCATTTCCATGCATTGTTATTTAAGTCATGCAACATAGAACCAAAGTCGCATAAGAAATGCGGAACGGCCTTCTTGGAATGTTGGAGTAACTTGCATCCTGCCTAAAATTCCGTTGGCCTCTCCCCTCCTCCGCTTGTTTTCCCCTGCCGTCCATCTGTTTGCAAGGTGAGGAGAGATTCTGCCATGAATGCAGACTTTGAACTACTTCTCAGAGTTTGGCTATTGAATTGCACTCCGCTGTAAAGCAAACATCTGCTCTAATTCCCACTCAGGAATCTCACACGGCTGCGTCAGGAGTAGTAAAGATCTCGAGTGCGTTTAGAAACTGTCATGACAGCAAACGGTCCCGTCTGCTTTTCATTAGGAGTCTCAAACATGATAAAAAACAGGATTATGCAAAGGCCCTCAAAGGTGAATTAAAAGCCACACTGAGAAAATGGGATATTTACAGGCACTTGAGGAGTGCTTTTATGAGATTAAAGCGCTGATATAAAACGCTACGTGAAATCTAGCAATAAAATGCTGGTTTGTTTTAAAAAAAATCAAGCGTTTGTTTTTGATTACTGAAGAAACAGGTTTATGTTCTTTTGCAACAAAATTTTCTCATTGACATTTAAGAATAAAAGCATGAATAACAGGCTATTAATATATTTAAATTTTTGTTTATGTTTTATTAATTTTGTTATTAAAGATAAAAGCATATGGAAAATCAGAAAATAAGATGCTGAAATGAAGGTAAAAAAGTTAATTTATACATTTTATAAATGTATAAAATGTAATAATAACAAAATGATAAAATTATTTAAAAATATTATTTTTAAAAGATAAAAGCATATGTATTATATTATATTATATGATGATATATAATGATAAATATTTTAGCAATAAAAGCCAAAAAAATGTGATGCCAAATTTTCTCATTGACATTTTAGAATAAAAACATGAATGACAGGCTATTAATAAATTTTAATTTTTGTTTATTTTATTAATTTTGTTATGTGCTTTTGCCAACTTTATTAGTTTTTTATTTTTATTTCTATTTGCATTTATTTTTATTCCAGTTTTAGTTTTAATAATTTTAGTATTTCAGCTTAAATGTATTTTATTTCAGGCAATGTTTATAATTTGCATGTATTTTTTTTATTTTATTTTAAGTTTTTCATCTAATATTTATATTGTATTTTATTGTAGCTTACACCTGAAGCACCATTAACATTTTTATTAGAAAAATAAAATATAAAAATATATAATATATAAATAATATATAAAATATAAAAATAAAATGTGTATATATGTGTGTGTGTGTGTGTATATAAATCATACTGAATGAATGCTATATTAATATACTATTATTTAAGCGCTACTCGAAGGTACTTCAAAAACATCATGGAAGTAGCGTCTCTTTCCACAAGACAGCATCCTCAAAGAACCATGGGATAAGCTATAATGTGACCAAATGTGTCCCATGATCCTGCATTTCCAAATTAAACAAATGTTTAATTATTCGTCAGTGCGTCTACCGTGGGATTGAGGCCTGAGGGTGGTGTGGTGGATCTAGGGCTGCAGTGAGAGGGATATTTGTGCAGAAACACAGTCAGTTGTGTCATTGTGAAGTCACAAGACGTCCACGTGTCCTCGGCCGCCCCTGGAGCCATCAGTGCGCTTAATTCACCTCCGTCTGCACTTCTGTTCTCTGTCACAAGTGAATCTGACTCTCAGAGCTGAAATCATCCCTCACGCCGTGATAAACAGCTCACAGAGTTTCAGGTTCTCCTCCCCTCTCTGCTGCCGAGAGCCGAGGAGGGAGGAGACGCTTCCGGCAAGGCGGTTTAGTTCCTCACTGCAGCAGAGAGTTTTCACTCTGAAAGACTCAAACGTACGGTAAAATAATCTGAAGATAAATGGATTAACTTATCAGCAAATGATGGGAAATTAAAAAGGAAAATACACACACACACACACATATATATATATATATATATATATTTAATTTATATTATATGTAAATATAAATATTTTATATATAAATATAATACATTTTTGTCAAATATATACATGCATGTGTATTTATATATACACATAATAAATAATAAAATTAAATACATTTTACAAATGTATAAAATGTAATAAAATGATAAAATGATTTTAAAAAAATATTATTTTTAAGAGATAAAAGCATATATTATATTATATTATATTATATTATGATAAATATTTTAACAATAAAAGCCGAAAAAATGTGATGCCAAAACAAAGGGAAAAAAATAATTTATACATTTTATAAATGTATAGAATGTAATAATAAAATGATAAAATTATTTAAAAATATTAGTTTTAAAAGATAAAAGCATATGTATATTATATTATATTAAATATTTTAACAATAAAAAACGAAAAAATGTGATGCCAAAAAGGTAAAAAAAAAGTATAAATTTTATAAATGTAAAAAATGCAATATTAATAAAATGATTTAAAAATATTATTTTTAAAAGATAAAAGCATATGTATATTGTATTATATTACATTATATTATTTGACGACATATAATGATAAATATTTTTTAACAATAAAAGCCGAAAAAATGTGATGCCAAAATAAAGGGAAAAAAAATCAATTGTTACATTTTATAAATGTAAAAAATGTAATAATAATAAAATGATAAAATTATTTAAAAATATTATTTTTAAAAGATAAAAGCTTATTATATTATATTATCTGATAATATAATGATAAATATTTTAACAATAAAAGCTGAAAAACGTGTGATGCCGAAATAAAGGGAAAAAAAATCAATTTATACATTTTATAAATGTAAAAAATGTAATAATAATAAAATGATGATAATAATTTAATCATAAAAGCTTATGTCCAACAAGATTTTTATAAATTTCTGAAGAAAATGTAATGCTTAATGCACAAGTCGACACCATAACGCTACAGTGTCGTGGATCTCACGTCAAAATCTCTAGATATGGCTCAGAACGATAAAGAACTTCGATCAATCTGACCATGAACAGCATGAATGCAGATTTCCCACAAATGCATTTCAGATGTGTTGTTTTTCGCTCACACTGGGATAAACGTATGTAGCTGCTTGTTTCTGTTGGCGCTGAGACAATCGCTCCTTTGGCAAGTCAATGAAGGCACAGTTCTCTGCAAAATTTCACATGATGCTCCACTGTGATCTTATAAAAATGTACTTGCACAATCGCACAATTCCAGCGGGAGCCGGTCGTAACGCAACACAACTTGAACTCAAATGTGCTGATTTCAGCAGAGCGAACCCATTTAACAGCTGATAATGTCTGGATACGGTGTGTTTCTAAGTATGAAGATGATCTAATGCGTTCGTGAAGCTAAGTGGGGTGATTTTACAGACATCTGGCCGACAAACTCAGGAAAGGAAGGAAAGAGGAAGGACAGGGGGTCTGTGGGTGTTTCCTTTGTATTATGAGATGAACAGCCATACAAACACGCAAACCAGGACATTCCAGAACTCCATCCCACAATTACATTAGACATTACATTTCTCATCCAACGATCTGACCTGCCATCCAGATTCATTTAATAGCTCTCTATAGTCAACTACTGACTCATTTGAGTTGTAGGAATTTTAGGAGAAACATCTGAGATGAAGTTAAAACCTGAATAAAAACACTGACTGAGAAGAAGGATCTTTCGGTGCGGATGAAGAGAGTTTTGCGAGACGGACCAGCAGTCACTCGAGCAGACCGACAACCAGCTCATTTATCTTTCATGACAGCTGTCAATAATTTAGATGCTCGTGTTTCATTGGTGGAATTCTAGTACACTGTACACTGCCCCACAAACCAACACTGACAGAGCCCTGAGCGTGTGTGCAGGAAACTAGACTACTGAGGGCACTTAATTATTCATGATGACAGAATTAATTCTCTCTACGTAGAATAATCTATTTACCTACCCACCGATCTATCTATCTACCTATCTATCTATCTATCTATCTATCTATCTGTCTACCCACCGATCTATCTATCTATCTATCTATCTATCCACCGATCTATCTATCTATCTATCTACCCACCGATCTATCTATCTATCTATCTATCCACCGATCATCATTCTATCTATCTATACATCTATCTATCGATCTATCCACCGATCATCTATCTATTTATCTATCTATCTATCTATCGATCTATCCACCGATCATCCATCTATCTATCTATCTATCCTCGATCATCTATCTATCTATCTATCTATCCACCGATCATCTATCTACCCACCGATCTATCTATCTATCTATCCACCGATCATCTATCTATCTATCTATACATCTATCTATCGATCTATCCACCGATCATCTATCTATCCACTGATCATCTATCTATCTATCTATCTATCGATCTATCCACCAATCATCCATCTATTTATCTATCTATCTATCTATCGATCTATCCACCGATCATCCATCTATCTATCTATCTATCCTCGATCATCTATCTATCTATCTATCTATCCACCGATCATCTATCTATCCACCGATCTATCTATCCATCTATCTATATATCTATCCGTCTGCCCATCTACTTATATCCATCTATTATCCATCCATACATCTATCTACCTATCTATCTATCTATCTATCTATCTACCCACCGATCTATCTATCTATCTATCTATCTATCCACCGATCTATCTATCTATCTATCTATCCACCGATCTATCTATCTATCTATCTATCTACCCACCGATCTATCTATCTATCTATCTATCTATCCACCGATCATCTATCTATCTATACATCTATCTATCGATCTATCCACCGATCATCTATCTATCCACTGATCATCTATCTATCTATCTATCTATCGATCTATCCACCAATCATCCATCTATTTATCTATCTATCTATCTATCTATCTATCTATCTATCTATCGATCTATCCACCGATCATCCATCTATCCACCGATCTATCTATCCATCTATCTATATATCTATCCGTCTGCCCATCTACTTATATCCATCTATTATCCATCCATACATCTATCTATCTATCTATCTATCTATCTATCTATCCATTTATCTGTCTATCTGTCTGTCCATCTATCTGTCTACTTGTATCCATCTATCATCTATCCATCCATCCATTTATCCATCCATCCGTCCGTCCATCCATCCATCCGTCCTTCCATCCATCCATCCATCTATATATCCATCCACACGTCCATCTGTCTATCTACTTATATCCATCCGTCCATCCATCCATCCGTGCATCCGTGTGTCTATCTACTTATATCCATCTATTATCCATCCGTCCATCTCTCTATCTACTTATATACATTTATCCATCCATCTATCCATCCGTCCGTCTATCCATTCATCCATCCATCTGTCTGTCCATCCATCATCCATCCATGTGTCCATCTGTCTATCTACTTATATCCATCCGTCCATCCATCCGTCCGTCCATCCATCCATCCGTGCATCCGTGTGTCTATCTACTTATATCCATCTATTATCCATCCGTCCATCTCTCCATCTACTTATATACATCTATCCATCCATCTATCCATCCGTCCGTCTATCTATCCATTCATCCATCCACTTATCCATCTGTCCGTCCATCCATCATCCATCCATGTGTCCATCTGTCTATCTACTTATATCCATCCGTCCATCCATCCATGCATCCGTGTGTCTATCTACTTATATCCATCTATTATCCATCCGTCCATCTCTCTATCTACTTATATACATCTATCATCCATCTATCCGTCCGTCCGTCTATCCATTCATCCATCCACTTATACATCTATTATCCATCCATCTGTCAGTCCATCCATCATCCATCCATGCGTCCATCTGTCTATCTACTTATATCCATCTATCATCCATCCATCCACTTATCCATCTATTATCATCTATCAACCATCCATCCATCCGTCTATCTACTTATATCCATCTATCATCCATCCACTTATCCAACTATCTACTTATATCCATCCATACACGTATCCATCTATTATCCATCCATCTGTCCATCCATCAGTCTGTCTATCTACTTATATCCATCCACTTATCCATCTATTATCCATCCATCCATGAATCTGTCCTTCTGTCCATCTGTCCATCCATCCGTGTGTCTATCTACTTATATCCATCTATCATCCATCCATCCATCCACTTATCCTTCCATCCATCAATCTATCATCCATCATCCAATCAACCATCATCCATCCATCTATTTATCCATCTATCTATCCGTCTGTCTTTCTGTCTATCTATCTACATACTTTTCCATCCATCCGTCTGTCTATCCATCAATCCATTCATCCGTCCATCCATTCATCCATCTACCAACCCATCTATCTGTATGCTTATGATAATGGCAGAGATCACTGAGTTAACTCAAATCATAAGTTTGTGCAGTTTAATAACATAGGCGCCCGCTTCTTACACAATACAACCGAATAAAACAAAGTGTCAGAATCAATCCGTAATAAATCCCACACATGCTCGTGTTTAGAGTAAAGAGACAATTAAACAGGTGGTTTTCCCTCAATCTGGCGCCCCTGTGCGGTGGGCTGTAGGGGAGGGTTGATGTTGGAGCACTAGCCCCTCTCATCCTCAAACACATGGTCCACATTAGTGTGGAATGCCGACGGCTGCCGGGGGATTCCTGACTTATCAGACCTCTGGGAGCGAACCGTGCCGGTGTGATATCTGACTTCCCATCTGAGCCAATGACAGTGTGATGAGACAGCAAAGGCCAGAGCGAGAGCAAAGAGAGCTCTGCTTCCAGTTCAAATAGATTTTTACATCCTCTGAAGAATATATGAGGTTTGCTTACCAATGCTAAATTGGCTGCAGTGTTGCTGAGTAGGTTCTGGCCCAAGTCAAAAGAGAAATAAAAGTCATAATAAAAATTTGTGCCAAATAGCGCCAAACTCTATTCAGTACTTCCTCCTGCAACTCTTGATCTCAAATTCAATTCCTTGCTCAGTATGAAAACGTCACTAGTTTAATGGTGAAGTTTGTAAATTCTTCCGGAAACGAACATGTCACAATATTCCTCATTTAAATAATTAATGTGCAGAATAAAGGGGCGGGGCCTGGTTGAGTTAGTTAGTCGGTTATAGTAAGGGGCGGGACATTTCCCAAACACGCTCAAAGTGTTTGACCAATCACAACACACTGTTCCAGCCGACCAATCAGAGCACATTGTGCTTTTCAAAAGGCGGGGCTTCATAGAGACAGGAACTAAACAGAGCGTTACTGACAGACTGGGAAGAGAGGAGCTGCAACAATGGAGAATATGAGGAAAATAATCAACATTCAAGCATGAAAACCTATTCTAGTAGAGCCTTTGTAAAATTGCATAATATGGCTGCATTAAAGAATTACACACTGCACCTTAAACTTTTTGTTTATCTCTTTCTTGAGCATTATTCCTGCTTCCTTGATACAGAATGAGTGGGACAGAGCAAGGGTTGCGTATGCTCTGCTGCCCAGGAATGCAGGAAAACAGAATCACGTGAAACGTAGGATGCTTTACTGGAATGCTGGGGGCTTTTTACAACTCCAGAAATGGTTTGTGGGATTTGGCAGCAAGAGAGAGAGGAAGAGATTTTATATTTCTGTTTTATGTTCCATCTTCTTTATCCCTGAAGTATCTAAGTGAGTCTCAGGGAGAGCGGACAGGCCTATAAGGTCCGTCTGTTTAAGCTCTACCACCCCGAGAGAATAACAGCCCTCCCTCGTCCAGCTCACTTTAACGCTCGGCTCCTCGCGGCAGCCGCCAGCGCTCATAAACAACATCACACCTCTGTAAACACAGCAACTCAAACGCATGACACTTGGAGAACATGATGGAAAACAGAGGAGGGAAATATGCTACTGTCATCCAAGGTATTACAGGAATAAATCATATGAAGAGAGAAATACAGTAAAACCCCACGGTGAGAATTATAAAGGGTTGAGGTGGAATGATGCGGAAGTTTAAATCTTGCAATTCTGCATTTCTGAGTTTAAAACTTGCTATTTTTTTCTCATAATTATGAGATATAAAATTCTGAATTGTGAGAATTTTATTCTGTGGAGGAAACAAGCTTCCATAAAAAAAAATATATATACCATAAATATATAAATATATGCTACCATTCAAACATTTTTTTTTTTTTTTTTGGAAAGAAATTAATATTTTTATTCACCAAGGATGCATTAAATTGATCAAAAGTGACAGTAAAGACTTTGCAATGTTACAAAAGATTCAAATAAATTGAAATTTTGAACCTAAAATGCAAAATGTATCACAGGTTCTACAAAAAACTGTTTTCAACACTGATAATAATCATAAATGTTTCTTGAGCAGCAAATCATCATATTAGAATGATTTCTGAAGGATCATGTGACACTGAAGACTGGAGTAATGATGCTGAAAATTCAGCTTTGATCACTGGATATAAATTACACTTTACTATATATTCACATAGAAAACAGTTATTTTAAATTGTAATAATATTTCACAATTTTTACTGTATTTTTGATCAAATAAATGCCGCCTTGGTGAGCAGAAGAGACTTCTTTTAAAAACATTAAAAATCTTACCGATCCCATATATAAATAAACATATTATAAATAACAATTAAATAATTAAACATACAACGTTCAAAAGTTTGGGGACAGCATATAAACGTTTTAAATATTTAAGGATGCATTAAACTGATTAAAATTGACAGTAAAGACTTTTACTTTGTTACAGAAAATTTAAATTTCAAATAAATGCTTTTCTTTTGAACGTTATATTCATCAAAGAAACCTGAAAAATTAAATGCGTCATGGTTTCCACAAAAATATGACTGTTTTCAACATTGATAATAATCATAAATGTTTCTTGAGCAGCAAATCATCATATTAGAATGATTTCTGAAGGATCATGTGACACTGAAGACTGGAGTAATGATGCTGAAAATTCAGCTTTGATCACAGGAATAAATTATATTTTACTATATATCCACATAGAAAACAGTTATTTTAAATTGCAATAATATTTCACTATTTTTACTGTATTTTTTGATCAAATAAATGCCGCCTTGGTGAGCAAAAGAGACTACTTTCAGACTTTCTGACCCCAAACTTTTGAACGGTAGTGTATATTATTTTTACTTATATATCTACACGTTATGCTTTATCATGCACATACAAATTGAGAGTTTTAATTAACTTCTGTTATGACGCACTCTGATATGGATAAGCATCCATTGACTAATGGCAATTTTCATTATTATTCATCAAATGTTCCATCGAAGTATCCTACAGAAGGAGCATTCTCATTTAGAAAACCCTTCCTACATCAGCTTCTATAGGAACTGCATTAAAAATTCAACTCATGAATAAAGCATCATCCACCTTCCATATAGATTTTATGTAACATGTACAGTTTCCTGTAGCGTCCCGAGTTCGTCTGTGGGTTCGAGGGTTTCGCTGTGAATCTGAAATGGTGTGGGAGCTTCAGAAGGAGCAGAGAAAGTGTGAACTTACACCCACGTTCTTTCTGCTGCAGCGCTCCTACGCACAAAATCACTGCATGTCATGTGCGAGTGGGCGTCGCGTTATCAAGCACTAGTTAGCTATTCAAACCCGAAAACAGAGAATAGCTGAGAAGAGCACCGAACAAAAACACTTCTGCTGAGGATAATTACCTCTCTCTTTGTTTCTCTCTGTCAAGCTCCATAAGAAGTTCATCTATTTAAACCTGACTGATCAGCGTCATCACAGATGGACACCAGGTTTGTGATTCCTACTCACCAGCCAGAGCCTTGATGCGAGAGCGCTCGAATAATCGCGCCGAGCTGTTCTCATTGTCCCATTCGTCCTCCCAGCGGTTGTTGACACTGTCCTGGTATGTCTGCTGGATGTCCATGTGGTCGAATTCTGCGGCTACTGTCGTCATCCTGACCTCTGACCTTTCGGCTTTTCACCGTTCACACTTCCTCATGGGCGGCTTCCTCTGAAGCCCTGCTGAAAGAGACAGAGCGGTCAAAGGTCATTATAGTTAGGGAGAATTACAGCTCATGTAGGATATTTTAGATAAATCACGGAGATGGTAACGCACACCCGCAATGAATCTTTACTCTTTTTTAATCATATCTGCTCCACTGATTTTCATCAGCTGAATTGTGTGTAATGGATTTAAATATGGTAAAAATGAGGTTAAACTGAACTAAGAATGCATGAAAACAGTCAAAAAGAAATGTTTGCAACCCATTTTACTTCTGCAGAATATACATACAAACACACATATATCTATATATATCTCTATCTATATTTGTCTTTTTATTAGATATTCAACCAGAAAAAGGAGTAAAAAATTATCACATTGTAATGACACAATATGTATTATGTTTTCCTCGTTTCCCATATATATATATATATATATATATATATATATATATATATATATATCTTTTTTTTACACACAGAAAAAGGATATATACAGATATCTATATACATCTATATATTTTTATGTTTATACATGTATATATTTGTTTTTTATTAGATATTCAACCAAAAAAAGGAGTTAAAAATTATCACATTTTAATGACACAATATGTATTATTTTTTCATTTCCCATATATAAATATTTTTTTTTTTTTTTACACACAGAAAAAGGAGAAAAATATATCACATTTATTGATTGCAAAGTAACTATTACAATTATTTTTTAATTATATATATATATATATATATATATACACACACACACACACACACACACACCTACATATAGCTATATATTTTTTTGTTTATATATGTATGTTTTTTATTAGATATTCAACCAGAAAAAGGAGTAAAAAATCATCATATTTTATTGACACAATATGAATTTTTTTTCCTCATTTCTCATATATATATATATATATATATATATATATTTATTTATTTATTTATTTTATTTTATTTTTTTTTTACACAGAAAAAGGAGGAAAATATTTCACATTCAATGATTACAAAGTAAAGATGATTACAATTATTTTTTAATTATAAGGATTTGTTTTCGGTATTCTTATTTTTTTATTTTACTTTGAAATAACGTGCAATGATAAAAAGATCACAAAGAATACCAGGAAAGTCTAACAGTAGTAAATAAAATGGAGGCTTCAAGTTGACTAGTAAAAAAAAACAAAAATTATATATATATATATATATATATATATATACACATATATGAGAGAGAGAGAGAGAGAGAGAGAGTGAGTACAATTTAAAAAATGTGTTTTCCAGTCTGTTAATCAGTGACTCTGAGTTAATCGGTCTAAATGAGGTTTTAATTGTTCATTCGGCTCTGCTGACCTTTGCAAAGAGACAGCACTTATTTCCCATCAAGCCTTCCTCCCTCTCCATCTTAAAGAGAGCTGCTTCAACATTCATCCATCAACACTTGACACTGATGCACATCTTTGTGCTTTGAGGACCTACTGCCACCTATTGGACAACCTTGAGAACTGCCCCTGTAATGTCTTACCCCAAATCCACGGACAAGCACAATCATGTGGCGTTCCTCACCCATGAGATATCTGATCAGGCTCCTGGCAGAACTACAATAACGTAAGTTTCCTCGCCAAGAGTTTCTCCCGCCCGGTCCTAATTGAAATCAGCAGTCTCAAATGCATGAGTGCATCTCAGCGAGATGACATCAGTAAATACTTTCGTGTGCACGAATCGCCCTAAAAGACTGGGTGATGCCAAACTGCACAAAAACACCCTGAAATGCAATGCTTTTCAGTGTGAAAACGTTCCTGCACACAGCATTTATCTTTCTAATTGCTACCATAAGGCTTGGGTTGCCTGCGGTTGTGCTCCTGTGAGATGTTTTTCTTCAAACACCTCCCACATGAAACAGAGTCTTTCAGTCGCGCAGGAGCGGCGCTAAAATCTCATAGTGTGGTGCTTGTATGGAGCGTTTCTTAAACGAACGGAGACTTTCCAGGGCATTTTTGTAGTGAGAGTAACACCCGTGTCCCAGAAACTTCTAGTGGAAGTCTGCTAAATATAACTGTGCCACTGGGACGGGCTTCTGAAGAGCCAGGAGATTCAGGTTCGGAGTGCGTACCCGAGCAGAACGTCAAGATGACAGAAAGAAAGGACAAATGCTGAATTTAGAACCGCATACTACTCTTAATTTCTGCCATAGAAAGATATAGTAAGACAGGGCAGCCAACGTTTGAGTTTAGATTGGAGAGAGAATTATGGATGGGTGGGTGATTCGATTCATAAGCTTGCGATTCGATTCTCATTTTGATTCAATATTGATTCATTTGGCTAAATATCAGATACCAGTGGGGCCTACATGTTAATTTTTCTCATAGAAAAAACTAATCTCTCTCAACTAATGCTGTAAACATACAGATAAACAGATGGTATTATTAATAAAGGTTAAAATTAACTATAATAATGTTATAATATTTTTAATGATATAAGACGAGTAAAAATATAATAAATATGTGATATAGCGCATATATTTAGCAAAATGCTCTTCGCTAGAGTTCATTTTTCTTGCTAACATGCTTGATTGGCTTTACATATTGTTCACAAGTTGATTCTTTCCACGTTTGAAACACTGATTGAACCATTACAATGTAATGTAAGCTGTACTGTATATTTCAACATAATTTCTGATGTTTATTCATGTTTATTAGGTGTTAAAACTAGTAATAAAGAGGAAGAGATGATCGGTTCACGAGCCGTTTGAACTGAGGCGCTACTACAGCGATATGTCACGTGACTCACGTCACACTAAAGCGCGCCAAAACGGTATTTATTGCTTTAATTTTGTAATAAAATCGACAGAATTTGAAAGCTGAGACTGTTAAAGTAGCCTAACCTGCTCTGTCTTGTCTGTCAACGTGTTGTTGGTGTCCTCTTTTGTTGTAAAAGGCGTTCACGTCCTCGTAGCGCTCATAATTACAACTTGCAAACTGGGAATTTTCTGACAGCTCCTACTTGTACCACGTGACCATCGCAGATTCATTTCAGCGTTGATAATATTGCCATAAAAATGCATAATTCCGTCTTTTTGATTCATCTTAGTTACTCGAGTCATTTGATTCCGTTCACCAAAAAGAGTCGTTCAGATTCGTTCAGTGACATAATTACGCCAGAAGGTGGCGACAAACGTGCGTCTTTTATGTGTCACGAGAGAACAAGCCTTTTTATCCTTTATTAAAAGTTGCGTGTCTACAAAACATCTACACTAAAACATACTATAACATAGATCTATTTTTCCTCCATTTTGTGAAATGCTGAGCAGGACTTTTATCAAGCTATAGCCTACCAAAAAAGACACTATTGATCCACAATACATTTCAGTGATTTCTTCGCCATTCAAATGTATTCAAAACAATATATATCACATGGTAATACAATACTATAATACTTTGATACTGCATGGTACTGAATTTTATGTAATATGGCATTTAAAAAACAACTGGTCCCATATCCAATGGTATTTTCTTGTAATTACTGCATTTATATAGGCTTTTAAATGATAAAGAATGACATCATGATGTCCAAAACATGGTATTTCTATCTTACATTAGTACAAATGTGCTAGAAATCAGAATCCAACACAGAATCCAAAATAAAGTACACTAAAAAAACAAGTGTAGAAACAATGCATAAATAAATAAAATTATTTTTGTACATGTACAAGTATATTCATTTTATTCATATATTATTTAAATGACACTACAGAGTGTTTTCCATATTTGTATGGTAATACAATGGAACTTTTTGTCAGGGGAAAATATTATACAAAATGCACATTGACACACCCTTAAAATCTCAATTTAAAATTAACTTCTAATTGCACATTATATTAAGGAAAACGCAGATCCTCGGTGGAGTAAAGACAGCATGTGACGCATCAGGAGACGTTCTTATGTCAATATGTCAGCTGGGCGGACGGGCTTGTCTGGCTCAAAGTCAAGACGCACATATCTTATTGATTTTCCGGCGTCTCTCGGATACACTAAGTCAAGCGAGCGTCTGTCCTCTGCAGTAAAAGCCTCGGCCAAGAGCACTGATGCATCATTACCGTCTCTCTGACTCCAAAACACACACACAACACAACAAAAAAACCCACGCAACTGTCTGTGCAACTTAACGTTGATATAAAGTTCATCTTGCAAATAAAGTTCTGTGGTTTTAGCATAAAGTTATACCATAGAAACAAACATACCATGATATTCTTTACATTTCTCCAAACAGTTCTATTTAAATATGACAAAAGAACAAGTTATCAAACAGCATCTTCATTTTTATTCCTATATATTTTTCTGTGCACATGCTACTGTAATACTATTTTTTTTTTCCAAAATATGTACCATAGTAAAACCACAAATAAATACAATGGTATCTGAATATGCTAATCATTCAGTGACACACACACACACACACACACACACACATACACATACACATATATATATATATATATATATATATATATATATATAGTGTACTATTATTTCTCAAACAATGCATCATTTTATCATTCATTTTCAGTGTTATTTCAGTATTCTTTATATACTGTTATAGTATTTATTAATATTATGAAATAGTTATATTTTCAGTTTTCATTTTGAATTTAGTAATGTGTTTTTGTCATTTTTGTTAGTTTTTGCTTTTAAAATATTTCTATTAGCTTTAATTTTTATATTAGTTTTAGTAATCATTTTTATTCATTTTTTCACATATTTTTGTATAGTTTTAATTTATTTTTTATTTCTGTTGTAGTAATTTTTGTAACTTCAGTTAATTGCCAAGGTCACATTTCTATTTTTTTTTTTTTTAAGTTTAAGTTTTTCATAATATTTATTTTTCATTTTATTTTATGCTTTATTTCAATCTCCAAAAACTGTTTTTAATCATTTTAAATGCCGATTTTTTTTATTTTTTTTTAATAATTTTAGTTTTAGTCAACAGTAACAACACTGATTTGTTTGGACATGATCAAATGGTAATACCATGTATAAAAAAAAAAAAAATACCATGGTACCTTGGGTCAAAAATCAATGATATAGGTGCATTCACGGCATGTCATAATTACCGTAATTACGAGATTTTAAAGCGTTCATGTCCTTGTAGAGCTCGTAATTACAACTTGTAAGCTGGGAATTTTCAAAGAGCTCCAACTTATACCATGTGACCATTGCAGATTCATTTAGGCATTGATAGTGTTGCCATAGAAACGCATAATTCCAAAGACATGAACAGCTAATCTAGAAATTACGGTAATTACAGCATATGAATAATGTTATCAAAATACCATCTGATATCCTTTCTAAACCTTATTTCCACCAGTCCGTGACTCAAGGTCGACATCATCCTGAGGATTTGAGCGTGATATTGTCTGAAAGACGATCCTAAGACCAGGGCTTGTGAGCGAGCTAACGGCTAACAGTGTCAGCATCGCTCCCATACTGCTGAGGTCAAAGCTGGCGCTAGCATGTACACAGAGCCGCGCTAGTCCTGTCTGCAGAGCTTTTTATAGCACTGGCACACACCCAGAGGCTGCTGGGACAAACCGCATTAAAGCACAAGACCTGGCCTGAAACCTACAGAGGTAGCGTTTCAGATCATCTCAATTGCTTATTTAAGTATTGCATCGTTAGCTCTGCAATATGCTAAGGCTAACTCTATTGAATCTTTCCAAAATCAGTCACTTAAAAGCTTCCATTTCAGTTAAGATGTTCCCTCAAAAGGCAGCTCACTAGGTTTTAGAACAATATCATAATCAAGTCATCATAATCATAAGCTTTCTGATGCACTGCGTCCTCTCTTCCTCTGAAAGACCATTACGCTCTATTTCTCCCTCCATATCTCTCCACTGATTCAATTAGCTGGTAAACAACAGTATGAGGATCTTATATCAAATTGCTTTGACGTTACGCTGATAAACAATCTGCACAAACTGCTGAGTCAGATCAAACGCATAAGAACACTTGTTTTTGCCACGGACTGACTGACAGCTCTGCTTAAAAGCAGATTGGCTGTAACAGGTCACATGACTTACATGCTAAAATCACAGAAAGTTTGGGGTCTTTTTTATGTTTATGAAAGAAGCCTTTTCTGCTTACTAAAGCTGCATTTCTTTGATCAAAAATACGGTAAAAATTGTGAAATATTTTTACGATTTAAAACAGCTGTTTTCTATGTGAATATATTGTAAAATATAATTTATTCCTATGATCAAATCTGAATTTCTGCCCACCAAGGCTGCATTAAATTGATCAAAAATACAATAAAAATTGTGAAATATTTTTACAATTTAAAATAACTGTTTTCTATGTGAATATAAAGTAAAGTGTAATTTATTCCTGTGATCAAAGCTGAATTTTCAGCATCATTACTCCAGTCTTCAGTGTCACATGATCCTTCAGAAATCATTCTAATATGATGATTTGCTGCTCAAGAAACATTTATGATTATTATCAATGTAGAAAACAGCTTTTTCAGGATTCTTTGATGAATAGAAAGTTCAAAAGTACAGCATTTATTTGAAATATAATTTTTTGTAGCATTATAAATGTCTTTACTGTCACTTTTGATCAATTTTAAGCATCCTTGCTGAATAAAAGTATTAATTTTTATTCAAAAATAAGCTCTGGCATTTTTCTGAGGCATCTCAAGGTCATTTCCTGATCAAACTGCCTATAATGGATTAGTTTTGTATACATATTTAGAAAAGCTTTAAAAGCTTTTCAAGAACCCGGCCCTGAGATTCATATCCCTGATCGATCCCGTGTTAAAATGGATGCATGAGTGCCGATCAGCAGTGAAGTCATTAGGACACAATCATGACGGCCTCCATTTACCCTGCCAGTGTCCGCCCACCCTATCATCTGCAGGAAATGAACGCTGGGATACGGATAACACTCATAAATGCCCTCTGTTTCTTTCTTTCTCCCCATGAGGTGGAAACAGTCAAACCCCCTTTGAGAAACACAGTAAAGCGGCCATTATGAATCCGGAAACTTCATCTCCGGCCAAAGTATATCATGCAGATGGTTCTCAGGGCAGAACGACCCCTGCTCGGCCAACCGAGAGAGATTGTGTTCGCGGCGTGGCCGTGACGGATCAGGCCTTCGACGTGTTATGACAGCCTTGTGTTTTTGCGTCTCGACTCGAGCCAAGAGTCATGGTGGGAGATGCATAAAAGCTCGCGCTGAAGGCATTCTCATCTCATCTGACACACTGAGACTCACGCCAGTGAAGCCGAAGCATGTGACCTCCAGCAGGGGGCGGTGTTGCATGAAAACAAAGACTGGCCTCTAACTAATGAATGTGTTTTTCATAGAGGCAGCAGCAGACCGGATCTCCAGGGATTTACAGTGAATGCTGTGTGACCCAGATGTCAACTGTAAAAGCTTGAAACGCATCGGTGTGGATTTACTATCACGGTAAGATTCAGCGTGTTGGAGTTTGACAGGGTGACGCTCACAAAGACATGTCCAGATCACATTTACACAACATATTTTTAGGACCATAACCTTTAAGATTGTTTGGGATTGTGAGATTATTTTTATTTAACTCTAGATAAGTGCAACCCTAACCCTAACTCAAACAAAATATAAAGGCCCCGAAGCGGGTCGAAACGTCATTGTTTTTAAAGAAATAAAGTTTCTCTTTATGTTTGTAGAGTGTGTTGCATTTTTTTCTAGAGTGGAAATTGATTTTTTTGAGTTGAGCTTCCTCTACAGTTGGTTGAGCAATTGCTTTTCAATTTTGGTTTAATTTTTATTTCCATTAAAATAAAATAAAATAATAAATATAATATATAAAAGTATTAAATATTAAATATAAAAAATAAAATTAAAATTAAAATACTATATAAAATACAATATTAAATAAAAAATAATATTTAAAATATGAAATATAACAAATTAAATTAAAATACTATATAAAATGCAATATTAAATATAACAAGTAAAATTCAATTAAAGCTAAAATATATAAAATACAATATTAAATATAAAAAATAAAATTAAAACACTATATAAAATGCAATATTAAATATGAAAATAAAATAATATTAAATATGAAATAAAATAAAATAAAATAAAAATTAAAATACTATATAAAATACAATATTAAATATAAAAAACAAAATTAAATTTAAATTTAAAAAATACAAAATATAATATTAAATATAACAAATAAATAAAATAAAATCAATATAAATCACATTGAGTACTACAAATGCTACCATGATGTATACTTTGTGTACTATGTATAATTTGCATTACAGTCAGAATTTTGGGTGAAAAATGTGCTTAATTGTGTTTAAAATAATGCAATGCACAATAAAATATATTAATGCATCACATTTACACCCCAAATTAAAAGAAAAAAATATTTCTGCATTTTTTTAGGACCTTAACCTTTAAGATTTTTTTGGTATTGTGAGATTATTTTTATTTAACTCTAGAAAAAAAGTGCAACCCTAACCCTAACTCAAACTAAATATAAAGGCCCCGAAGCGGGTCGAAATGTGGAAATATATATATATTTTTTTTAGTTGAGCTTCCTCTACAGTTGGTTGAGCACTTGCTTTTCAATTTTGGTTTAATTTTTATTTCCATTAAAATAAAAAAATAAAATAAAATAAAAAAAATATTAAATATAAAAAATTAAATAAAAAATAATATATAAAACAAAAAATTAAATATAACAAATACAATTAAATTAAAATAATATATAAAATACAATATTAAGCATAAAACATAAAATCAAAATAAATTCCATTGAATACTACAAATGCTACCACGACGTATACTTTCTGTACTATGTATAATTTGCATTACAGAGTGTTTAAAATAATGCAATGCACAATAAAATATATCAATACACAATAATAATAATAATGCACAACACAAATGGTTCTTAATGCAAAATAATAAACTAATAATGCAAAATATAATTTCCTATTTTTTTGTTTTTGACTTTGGTCTGAACTATGAGCCATGCATGTTTCCCTTCTTTTCTTCACACATTTCTAAGCGCTGATGTGTGGAATCACCATGGCACCCAGCGTCCTCGGAAACCTCAGTGTTTCCAAATGAGTGAAAGAGCCTCATTGTGTGGAAAGCCATCAAACTCCGGCACAATGCATATTTTTCTCATTGTCACATAAAGCTGTCTGGACCGTGTTAATGTGTTTCTCTGTATAAGATAGAGTACGCTGCTCTCCAGAAACACACCAGTTTCATAACAGCTCCGTTCCTGTGAGTTCATCCTCGCTGAACGTGAATATTTCAAATCCACATGCATTATTCACTATATGAGAAGGGAAATGCTTTCATAGAACACTTATGTATACTTTCACAGTCTTATTGATCCTACAGATATTTTCCATTTTACAGTTTTGTGCCATCATATTATGTCCATAAAACATTAACATGGTACAATGTCCATAAAGCTATGGTAAAACATAATTTTTTTGTTAGTCAGTCAATAGTTTCCACCAAAATACCTTATTTACCACAGTGAGATGACTGTAAATTAATTAAATTACTGTAAATGAATCACCCATTCAAACAGAGTAAGTCATTTTAATACATGTCTTTGATTATAGTGGTGTTTTACCACACATTTACCACAATTTTATTGAAGTAAATATTGTAATTTTGACAGAAACTATTGAGCATTAACCAACAACAACAGCAAAAAAGTACTACAGCGGTACCATGGTACAGTGATGTATCAGATGGTAATACTATAGTACTTTAAAATACACCGTGGTACTGGTAAGATTACCACAGTACATGTCCAAAATAGCATGGTACTTTTTTGTAAGTGTATTTTGGAGTGCCATGGTAAAGTATCATGTTACTATATGATACCATGATTAATTAGTACTTACAAACAAAAAGAATAGCAATAAAAATATATCAATATTAAATACATATATACATAAATATATAAAATTAGTGCTGTCAAATCGATTATTCGCGATTAATTGATTAATCGCATCTAACATAAATATATCAATATTAGATACATGCAAATAATTTGTGCTGTCAAATCGATTATTTGCGATTAATCGCATCTAACATAAATATATCAATATTAAATACATGCACATTTAATTTGTGCTGTCAAATCGATTAATCGCGATTAATCACATCTAACATAAATATATCAATATTAAATACATGCACATTTAATTTGTGCTGTCAAATCAATTAATCACATCTAATAAGTATATCAATTTTAAATACATGCATATATAATTAGTGCTGTCAAATCGATTATTCGCAATTGATTAACTGCATCTAACAAATATCAATATTAAATACATGCATATATAATTAGTGCTGTCAAATCGATTAATCACGATTAATTGCATCTAGCATAAATATCAATATTAAATACATGCATATATAATTAGTGCTGTCAAATCGATTAATCGCGATTAATCGCATCTAACATAAATATATCCATATTAAATACAGGTTACATAAATATATAAAATTAGTGCTGTCAAATTGATTATTCGCGATTAATTGATTAATCACATCTAACATAAATATATCAATATTAAATACATGCATATATAATTAGTGCTGTCAAATCGATTAATCGCGATTAATTGCATCTAACAAAAATATCAATATTAAATACATGCAAATAATTTGTGCTGTCAAATCGATTATTCGCAATTAATTGATTAATCGCATCTAACAAATATCAATATTAAATACATGCATATATAATTAGTGCTGTCAAATCGATTAATCGTGATTAATCGCATCTAGCATAAATATCAATATTAAATACATGCACATTTAATTTGTGCTGTCAAATCGATTAATCGCATCTAATAAGTATATCAATATTAAATACATGCATATATAATTAGTCCTGTCAAATTGATTAATCGCATCTAGCATAAATATATCAATATTAAATACATGCATATATAATTAGTCCTGTCAAATTGATTAATCGCATCTAGCATAAATATATCAATATTAAATACATGCATATATAATTAGTGCTGTCAAATCGATAAATCGCATCTAACAAAAGTTTGTAAATATATGTATATATTTATACACATAAGTATTTAATATTTAATATTTAAAAAACTGATACAAATACATCAATTTAAATTATTAAAATATTACTACTGTATATCTAATTATATATAGTTTCATTAATATATGTATTTTTTTTTAAAAATTGAAAAAATACAGAATACATGCATATATAATTAGTGCTGTCAAATCGATTATTTGCGATTAAACAGATTAAAATATAACAAAAAGTACAGCAGCAAACTGAAAACATATATATATATATATGCATATTTTTGTAAGTACATTTATATACATACACAAAAAACAAAAGATGAGGAAAAGATGTGTTTGAAAAAGATCACATTAATTTATTAAGATTTTATATCAATAATTTGATTTTTATGTATTCAGAAGGAAATATTACTGAGCAATAGCAGTAGTGATGATGCCTTTTCAAAAATGCACTAATAATTATAGTAACTATGGAATTCTGGCAGAAACTATGGTTGCCATGGTAATATTTGTGAGGGAGAGAGCTGTAGGATTGTGCGTGGGACAGGACTGCTGCTCGGGTTCACAATGGGTTGCCTAGGTTACTCTGACACTACACTGCCCCGCTGATGGAGGAGTGGGCCGAATCCTTCATTCTGCTGAACCCCTCCACCTCAGCACAGCCCACACACACACACACGTCTGCAAACACCCACACACACATGCTGCAGCATCACTGCAGAACACAGCAGGAGCCAAACGCTCCTCTCCGCCAGATCTCTCTCAAACGGCCAACCGCTCGCTATGTGTGGCATGCAGCCTGGCTCTCGTAAAGCTGAAATATCTCTCCTCTTGTAGTACGACACCTCGTTCAGCGGCCGGCTGCGATAGTTTGGGTGTGTTTGGACACATAACTGGACTCGTATGGATGGAATGCAGCTGGTCAAACCTTTCCAAAACAATCAGGCAACGAGACCCTGAAGACCGTGAGGACGTGTGAGCAACTTCATACTGTAGTGAAATCTGCAGTGCTGCTCCTGTAGATTGTAGGGTTGCTAAGAAACAACGTGGCCAAAGCTGAACGGAAAGCGCCGGCAGCGAATAAGAAGCGCCATCTGGTTCTGCCGCCTGTGTCAGAAGATTCTAGATATCAAACATTGAAGAAACTGGGTCTGGACATCATCCAGAACCACAAAACAGGACATGACACCAAAATATCAATAATCCATATTAATACCAGTGACATTCTACAAGATGCTATATTTGATCATTCTCAATACCAATTCTGATACTCCAGCAAAAACTGATAAAGATAATATTAACATATACATATATATATATATATATATAAATAATTTTTTTCTTCTAATTTAAGTTGTATAAATTTACATTTATTACTTTTGTACTTCTTTAAAATTTCTAACATTAAAAATGATAAATATAAAAAAATTATAAAAATATATAATTAAAATATTATTTATGTATAATTTTACAATAATATTTTATTGATATTTATATATTGACATAAATACCTCAATGTTGATTATCAAAATATTATTACTGTTTTTTTTATAGATTTTATTATATATCTAATATATTATATAATATATTCAATTAAATATTTTACCATTTTATATATATATATATAGATATATATATATATATATAGATAGATTTTAAATTATATATATTATAATTTTATATTCTGTATGTTTATATATATATTATTTAATTTGTTTATATATATATATATTTAATTTGATATATTATAATTTTTATTAAATTTAAAAAATTGAAAAAAGTACAAAAGAAATAAATGTAAATTTATACAACTTAAATTATTAAATTCTATAACAAAAAAAGCAGCAAACTGAAAATGTATACACTAAAAAATAACTGTAAAAATTTAAACAAATTTACAGTGAAATACTGTTTCCATTGAAACAGTAATATACCATAAAAACAATGAATTCTGGGTAATATTATTTGTCGTTTTCGAAAAAATAACCTATAGGTTACTAATAACAAATATTACCCAGAATGCATTTTTTTTACAGTATATTACAATGCATTCTGGGTAATAATATTTGTCGTTTTAGCCTATAGGCCTCTTTTCTTAAAATGACAAATGCATTGTTTTTATGGTATATTACTGTTTCAATGGAAAACTGTATCTTACTGTGTAAATTTGTTTAGTTTTTTTACAGTCATTTTTTAGAGTGTAGTGCTTTATACAATAGAAATTGTTTCCATCTAGTTACTATATTATAAAAATGTTTAAATTTGTGAAGAAATGGCAGTACTTTGACATCCGTCACCATGAGGTGCCAGTTAAACATGAGAGCCGTAAACATGTGGCACGACATGATTGCATTATGAAGAACTCAAAGAACTCGAGCCATTATGAAGAACTCGAGCCATCAGAAGCATTACAGGCCGCGGATTAAACCCATTACCTCAACAGGTTCCTCCATAAATACATCTCGCACGTGCAAAATAACATCCATTAACTGAACGTGTGACGTCAGAGCATGGAGTATGAAATGGAATTATGCCAACTGTAAAAAAAAAAAAAAAAATTGTGGGCATATTGTGGGCAAGGTGTTTGTAGCCATGTCCTTATTATGCCCAGAGACATTCCCACACAGATGCCATCATTGATGATCGATGACTTAACGGCAGAAATAAACTCAAGCGTTGTCCTTGTGGGATATCTCAAGCACAGGCCTCCGTCTTTCCAGCTGGAAATGGAGGAAAATAAGGACGCGTCCCTGAAGAAGAGGGAAGCTGGGCATTTTGGCAAGGGTTACTAAGTTCCCATGACTGACATGCCGGGCTGGACTGTTCCCACTTCTGGGAAAACATTTGTGTGTGCAGATCTGAAACTAGAGGTTTAGAAGAATAAAAACTATTTATTTGTGCATGTTTGCATTAAAAAGAAAGACATTTTAAAATGTGCATGGTATAGAAAAAAATTTCCCCTTGTTCTAGAAAATAAACTTTGACAATATTAAAGTTACAAAAGTTACAATCTGCACATATATCAAAAGAGATATATTAAATTATAATAAATTACAAATTATAAGAAATTAAATTTTCCACATTTTAATACCCCAAAAATTCTCATTGGTGTCAAACTAGATAACTTAAAATAGGTGTGTTTGTGTGTCTGTGTATGTATGTGTGTGTGTAATATATATATATATATATATACACATATATACACACACACACATACATACACACACATATTTTTATTTTATATTTTTATTGTTAATATTTTTAATGTAAAATGATAGAAATTTGTTAATTTATTTTTATAAATCTATAGAACTTTATATATATATATATATATATATATACACACACACACACGTATATATGTATGTGTATATATATATATATATATATATATATAAATAAAATCACATTATAAGCATAAGAAAAGTAGAAATTATTCATATTTATTTATATATATTTATGTTTATTTATGTATTGAAATCTATAGAAATGTATCACATTTTAATCATAAGAAAAGTAGAAATTAAGCCGAAACTCTAATCCGTATAAATTTTGAAGGCAGCCAGTCATTTGTTGTTCTTTTCACACCACCAGTCCAATAAAGATGCCCATGTAATTAATAAAACATAAATGATTGTAATTAAAAAGCTCAACAGTCCTGATGGCCGCAGCTGCTTGTGTTTCACGTTGACAAATTCGTTTGCGGCTTTGCCAGAGTTGTGTTTACAGAGGCACCGGTCCAAAAGATCTTGTTATTATGCATTGTTTAGTTCTTCTCGAGATGGACGACAACCATGTGAACGCGTGCAGCTAGCATGAAATATGGCTAACAGATGTGAGCCGTCGGGTCTCGGAAACATGTGGAACGTGAAGAAATCCCCCCGCGCTTGATCCAGGCCGTAAGATAACCTGGAGTTGCTCAATTTACAGTCACGCCGCTGTTAAACAGATACAGATACAGAGGAAGAATTGAGCTTCACACTCATTTATAGCTCTATACTCACACTGCATGGCATCTCATTAGTGTCTGTTGTTGTATATTGATTAATTAGTGTTAATTGGTCCGTGTTTTCGTGACACACAGGAACGAGCGATCCAATAGCCCGTCTGTCTTTTGTTAGATCTCTGGAGATGTCATTAGCTCAGAATGTCACACTGGCCAGAGAATGAGCTCCATTATGACATCACTTCCTGGGGCCCAGAGACTCTGGAAAGTGTTTGCAAAGAGACGCTCTTGCCAGAAGAGCAGTTCATTGTGACTTCGATCTAAACCAGAGACCAAAGTTTCCCGTCAAACCTAAAACAGGGCTATGAATCGAGATGTTATGCGGCAAATCTCACCAAAGCCTTCAAGAACATGTCCAGGTCCCCCAAAATAAAAGAAAGAAATTATATTTTGCATATATATTTGCACATATATCAAATGAAATAAAATTATAAGACAATAATAAAAGTAAATCTAATTTTATATACTAAATATATTTATTTATTTACTTATTTTCATAAAAAGTTTATAACAAAAGTTTGGAATAATTAATATTTTTTAAATATTATTTATTTGTCAAAACATTATTACAATATAAAGAAAGCATTTTCTATTTTGAATATATTTTCAAATGTAATTTATTCCTGTAATGGCAAAATATTTCAAGAACACGTCTAGGTCATATTTGATGCCAAATTTAAAAGAAAGAAATCATATTTTGCATATATTTATATAAATTGCACATATATCAAAAGAAATAAAACTATAAGAAATATAAATAAAAATAAATTTATATCCATCTATATAAATTGCACATATATCAAAAGAAATAAAATGAAGAAATTTAAAAAATAAAATAATTTATATATTTTTTAATTTATACATTTTTAATGATTTGTATATTTACATCTATCTTTCTACCGCATATATTTATATAAATTGCACATATATCAAAATAGAATTAAAAGAAATAAATAAAAATAAAAATTTATTTATATAGTTATTTTCTTATTAAAATATTTTTATTTATTTTTATATTTATACTTTATCATTTTTGTATTTACAATTATCTATCTATATAAATTGCACATATATCAAAAGAAATAAAATTATAAGGAATTTAAAAAATATATATTTATATATTAAATATATTTAGTTATTTATTTTGTTATTTTCTAATTTTTATTAAAATGTTTTATTATTTTTTTATTTATAAATTTTAATAATTTTTATATTTACATTAATCTATCTATATAAATTGCACAAATATCCAAAAAATTAAATTATAAGTCATTTTTAAAAAATAAAAAATATTTATATATTAAATATATTTAGTCATTTATTTTCTTTTTTTATTAAAATGTTTTTTTTATTTATATATTTTTAATGATTTTTATATTAACATCTATCTTATCTATCTATCTATCCATCCATCCATCTTTAATTTGGGAGTGCTGAATTGTGATAAATATAAAGTTTTATTCCTTATGATTTTGGGGTGAAATATGACCTAGACATGTTCTTCACAGGTTTCAAGAAGATTCCTTCTACAGACGTCAGGATTTTGTGAAGCAGAGTAATGTAAAGTCCAGCGCTGGAATGTGGTGTGATCACAGCCACTTCAGCGCTATATCAGTGCTGCTGAACCTCATTGGTCCGTGTGAAGTGTGGGAATATTCCAGCTCTCTCTGAACCCTGTTATCAGTCGGGAGTGTCGCTGATAATCGGTGATGAATGTCATACAGAAGACGAGCCACTCGCAAACATTGCTACAGGTATGTTTAAAGACCTCCGTCAAATCAAACTTCACGGTTTTGTAGCTTTCAATTCATGCGTGTAGTATTAAAAGGACTATATGTAAGAACTTTCATGTATTAATCGCTTTTTTATTGCCAATATATGAACAGCTTGTACTTTTTTTAAAAAAACGAGACCTTCCCTGACTTCCTAGGTTGTCTATGAAAGCCTGTAGACTGATTTTTACGTGAAGAACTCGGGTCGTTTTTGCCGGGAAAATCAAAAGGATGTGACGGTTACGCCCAAGAACCCCTCTTCCTTTCATTTAACGAACGAATGATTATACAACGTTCAGGATAATGCCGAAAGAGCCATTCTGTACTGTAATGTCAATGTGTCATGCAAAGAAAAGGGATTAATTCAAACTATAGTCTCACATAGTCAGATCTAATATAGTCTATAATCTCAAATATACTTTATAATCAAACTATCATAACAGTGTGATTTTAATTACCTCATCTGTCGACATGATGCCAGTGAATCTCAGAGTTCAAACATCCACATCGCTATGATCAGCTGATTTCTCACCGCTGCCATTTTTGTTGTGTTTATTTTGTTTTTTAGAGGAAAGCGCGCGAATATTTACATATTCATCTAGCTGTCGCTCTCAGCAGTGTGGACGCCGTCGGGATGTTCGTTAACAGTATATCGCGGCAAAGGTATTTACAACTTCTTTTTATTTCTAAGCAAAGAACGAAAAAGAACTTCGCCGTGAGAATCTCGCGGCCTTCAATCACGTTCAGTCTCGTGTACGTTACGTGTGCACGAGGCACGATCACGAGCAGGACGTTACTGCTGCAGTTCACTTAACGGATATGAAACATTTTTTAATAAACTTTCTACAGGTATTTCAGACCTCCTTGTTTTTTCTAACATGTCAACAAAGGAAAGATTTCATGGGCCTTTTAACGACTGCAACCTTCAGCACATCTTAAAAAGCTGATCTCTGCCAAACCAACTAAAACTCATAAAGACAAACCAAGTGATTTTAAAAGCAGCAGATTTGTGCTCCGACAGGCCGAATCCTGGATCACGCTGCTCTCGTTAACTTGACTTTTCCAAACAGACACACACACATATTTCGTAGAGGGCAAAGACATTATAAGATTAACACCGAGTTCTACATCTTCACTGGAACGAACAATTAATGGCAAACGTCTAAACATTTATAGTAAGAGTGTCACAGAAAAGTGCCAGATGTTTATATTATATACTAAAGTGCTTCCCACCTCGACACGGAGAAGTGCTTGATTAAATATCTATAAAGACATATTCATATGCTGGAAATATAGCTGAAAATAACCATTTTTTCAGCTGAACCATCAGTATTAACAATGTTTATGAGATGAACTATCATTTCAAGCCAACAGCCTTGTTCCCAAATACATTCAGTGTGTTTAATAAAGCAAAATGCAGTAGAAATCCAGTTAGAAGTAATCAAGGAATGTTTCCGCACCGTTTTAATGCATTAATTCATGTTTGAAGCAGTTTATTAAAATGGACAGTTTGAAATAATTTGCGACTGAAGTTTAAATCAGAGACGCTATTAAAACTTCTCAATGCTCTCAAAACTCGCAAAATGGAAGCTTGTTTCCGCACTAAATAAAAAAATTCCGTCTTTATAACTCGCAATTCCGACTTTATAACTCACAATTCTAACTTTATAACTCGTAATTCTGACTTTATAACTCAAAATTCTGACTTTATAACTTGCAATTCCGACTTTATAACATGTAATTCCGACTTTATAACTTGCAATTCTGACTTTATAACTCATAATTCTGACTTTATAACTTAAAATTCGGACTTTATAACTCAAAATTCTGACTTTATAACTAAATATTCTGACTTTATAACTCGTAATTCTGACTTTATAACTCGTAATTCTGACTTTATAACATGTAATTCCGACTTTATAACACAATTCTTACTTTATAACTTGTAATTCGGACTTTATAACTAAATATTCGGACTTTATAACTCGTAATTCTGACTTTATAACATGTAATTCCGACTTTATAACATGTAATTCCGACTTTATAACTTGCAATTCCGACTTTATAACACTATTTTGAGTTTATATCTCGCAATTCTGACTTTATAACTCGCAATTGCATATTATAAAATCAGAATTGCAAGATATAAACTCACAAATCTGAGAAAAAAGCCAGAATTGCGAGATGAAAAGTCTGATCTAATAAAAACTGATCTAATGACATGGTTTTGGAAACTTTATGGCCAAATAAAAAGGCAAATTCACACACTGTAAATAAATTGTGTTTCTTTTTTGCATTGGCTTCTTTGAGTTTTACTTACTGCCCAAAAGTTGTAGTAACAGTTTTGTTTTTTGCAAATTGAAATACACTGGACAAATCAATTGGATAAACACAGTAAATTAAGTTTATAAAAATGAAAAACTTTTCTCTTTTCTTTTTTTTTTTTACAGTGCAATGTTGATTACTCTTATATAACTTGCTCTATACGCTCATTCTCTTGGCAGATGCCGCAGTCTCTCTACGCTGAAGTGTCTCCACATCTACCCCGTCGTCTCACCACACCCTGGGCTTTGGCAGGGAGACAGCGGGAATTGAACACATCCCGTTTAGACGGGACCCGTGTGTGCTGAAAAACACACATGGCTTTGTGGGAAGGTCTGGATGTCATTAAACTCCTACAACTCCCAAGACTGTTTGTTTCTCGCTCTGTATCTCACACACATGCAGTGCTTACTATCTCTCTCTCTCTCTCTCTCTCTCTCTCTCTCCCTAAATCAGTATTTCTGAATTCAGAGTCCACCTAGATACATTTATCCAGTAACCATTCAGAAACGTCCAGTTTCATTCTAAAAGTTGTAACTTCTTCCTGAGTCTCTCCATCAGTGTCGACTCCGGTTTGAACAATGTAAGGCTGAACACCGTTACTGACAATCCTCATTTTGGCTGCGTGAGATTCTCCAGCTTTGTTGTTGTTGAGCAACCGAAGCGTGAGCTGTTAAAGCTCCGCCCTCTTCTGGAAAGGGGGCGAGAGCAGCAGCTCATTTGCATTTAAAGGGACACACACACAAAAACGGCGTGTTTTTGCTCACACCCAAATAGGGGCAAATTTGACAAGCTATAATAAATGATCTGTGGGGTATTTTGAGCTGAAACTTCACAGACACATTCTGAGGACACCAGAGACTTATATTACATCTTGTGAAAGGGGCATTATAGGTCCCCTTTAAAGTGCACCTTTTCGTTTTGGAATTTTCTCTGTGAACGCACTATTCATACTTAAAAACTACAGGTGATTTTTTCCAACAACTATAACTCACTATCCTGTTGATTTTTAAAAAAATAAATAAATAAATCAGAGCAACAAACCAAGCAATCATCCAAGGAAATGTAGAGGATGCTTTAATCAGCAGCAGCCACAAACTCACGAGAGACTCGCTGAACACAACACGCACAAGCACTTCCTGTTTCAGTCATGCACGGGGACTATGGGAAAATCATGAGATAAACGGAGCAAGGCCAGCGAGTGTCCGTTTCAGATGACCTCATCTTTCCGAAAGCTCATCTCATACGCCCGTTCGGACAGATGTGAGGATCTCAAGCTTGAACTCACTGTCAGGATATTCTGCTGTGATACTCAAGTTTGACGCTGCTGTGAAAATACAAGTCACACAGCGACCCGCAGAGACGACGCATTAATGAGAAAACACCAGAGAAAGTGAGATGAAGAGAGAGAGAGAGAGAGAGAAATCGGTTACAGATTAGCATGTGACCTTGAAAGCCGCCCTCTAATGCTCTGGATTCGTGCTTGCGGTGTCTGTTCCTTTACATCTAATTTTGAGGGATAAAAACCTCCAAACGGAGGCAGATGGCAACTTGTGTGTGCTTTTAATTGCTTTGCATTTTACAGCGACAGATCGTCCTTTAGAAATGAACAAGAAGAACTAATATGTGTATTTGTTAACATTCACAAGATCAGCGTCAGAATGCAGTGAATACACAGAGAACGAGCACTAGTTAATGGATTTCCAGACATTTCTGATATTTATGCATTCATGCATCTTTTCAGTGGAAATGTCATGATGTTTCTGCACATCTGTGCTGGAATAAAAAATGAGTGAATCTCTGTAATATCTCAATTATTTCTTCTGCTTAAATTCTTCTCTGTTTATTGTTTGTCCTGATAAAAAGGCAAGATCTCATTACAAACTCACAAATTGTCCCAAAACCAAATGATATGAGCTGATATTCAACATAAATTTTACTGTTCTATACTTTTACTGTATGTTAACAAAAAAAAAAAAAATCACATAAAACAATAAAATGTTAATAAATATAATATTGGAAAATATATAAATTTACATAAGTACTATAAATATAAAAAATCTCTCTCTTAAGTAAAATTTTTTATTGTAAAATGTCCCAAAACCAAATGAATTTTACTGCAATTTTATCACTTTATAGTTTTACTGCATGTCAACAAAAAAATAAAACATAAATAAAATGATAATTAATAAATAGACAATATTTGAGAATATATTCATATAGATAAGAAATATAAGCTTTAAAAAATAAAACATAAAACAAAATGTAATAAAAATAAATGATGTTTTTGAACATCTGTGGTGGAATCAGAAATTCTTTAATATCTCAATTATTTCTTCTAGATGCAATTTAATAATGATTAAAATCTGTTTATTATTACTCCCGAGAAAAAAAAAAAAAAAAAGGCAAAAACTCAAATATTTCTTGTTAAATTGTCCAAAAACCAAATGAATTTTATTGCAATTATCCCTCTATTTTTACTGTATGTCAGCAAAAAAATAAAACAAATAAAATCATTAATAAATAAACAATATTTGAGAATATATTCAAATACATAAGAAATATAAGCGTTATTAAAAAATAAAAACTCTAGTCATGATGTTTCTGCACATCTGTGCTGGAGATGAGATCACGATCACCCCAGCGCCTGACGTGTCGGTCGGGTTCAGCCAGCAGAGAGCGGCCGCCCAGGGACGAGCTGCAATGTGTGCTGGGATTGAGCCAGCAGTGAGAGAACGGGGTGGAGGGAGGAGAGAGAAGTGGAATCACAAATGGATTACACGCCTTTAGTGTCTGTGAGACGGCCTGCAGACAGCTGCGTTCGGTCTGCTGCGTCTCTCAGTCAATTTATCACTGCTTTTTATGTGATAAAAAAATCTCTGAATGGTCACAGATGTCACAGGACGTTTGAGGAACACCGCGAAAAAACTCCTTATCACAACACTGATAACTTGGGTTTTAATCAGTAACACTGTAAGGTTACATTTGTTAAAGACCCCTGTGGTGAAAATCAAATTTGTGTCAAGTTACATTCAAGCTATTTTAAGGCATGAAGAAATTATTTTCACAGGAAAAAACATGTAATTTTGATTACCAAGGAAGAGTTTTAAGGGACTAAATTATTGACTTTAACATGAACTAACAATGAAAAAACATTTATTAATCTTAGTTAATGATAACTTGAGCATTTACTAAGACATTAAAATCAAAAGCTGTATCTGTTTATACTCTTTAACAGACATGAGCTAACAATGAATTGCTGTATTTTTGTCACTTCACAATATTCCTCATTTAAATAATTCATATGCAGAATAAAGGGGCGGGGCCTGGTTGAGTTAGTTAGTAACTGGCGGTTATGGTAAGGGGCGGGACATTTCCCAAACACACTAGAAGCACTTGACCAATCACAACACACTGCTCCAGCCGACCAATCAGAGCACACTGTGCTTTTCAGAAGGAGGGGCTTTATAGAGACAGGAACTAAACAGAGCGTTTCTGACAGACTGGGAAGAGAGGAGCTGCAACAATGGAGAATATGAGGAAAATAATGAAGATTCAAGCAGGAAAACCTGTTCTAGTAGAGCCAAAAAACAAGGGAATAATATGTCCCATCATTATTGACTAGCCTAATTCACTGACAGCTCTATGCCACACACATTACGGCACAGTCGCAGCTAAATTAAGAACACCCTCTTCGCTCCAGCCGCTCTTTATCCCTCAGAAGCTCCAGGCTCAGGATTGGGATTTGAATAAGGTGCAGGTCAGGGTCGTGACCCACAACAGCACAGCTGTTCAACCTTGAGCATGAACGTGAGGCCGGCTGGGAGAACGGATCATGGAAAAAACAGTGGACTGATCAATAACTGGACGCTCGCCTGGAATGTGCAGCTGGAAACTGCCAGAGACAAATCAGCACAGAAAAATGATCGCAAAGAAACGGACGTGTTTCATATAGCGCAGAGCTGAAAGGTTTTGATGATTAGCGTTTGTAAAAATCATTAATCAAGGTTCTAACTGGTTGATGAATGAATGTCCTCATGAATGACAATTACTTGTTTTTGAATGCTAAATCATGATTTTGATGATTCAAAAGATTCAAAAGATCTCTTCTGCTCACCAAGGCTGGTTTTATTTGATCAAAAATACAGTAAAAATAGTGAAATATTTTTACAATGTAAAACAGCTGTTTTCTATGTGAATATATAGTAAAGTGTAATTTATTCCTGTGATCAAAGCTGAATTTTCAGCATCATTACTCCAGTCTTCAGTGTCACATGATCCTTCAGAAATCATTCTAATATGATGATTTGATGCTCAAGAAACATTTATGATTATTATCAGTGTTGAAAACAGCTTTTTCAGGATTCTTTGATGAGTAGAAAGTTCAAAAGAACAGCATTTATCTAAAATAGAAATCTTCTGAATGAGTACAGAATCTCCGGATCAAAACACAGGCGAAGAAGCAGCAGAAACAAGCGATAGAAGCATTGCTGACGCACGTGTCAAATAACACGATTCAACAGCATATAAAATTGCCTAACGTTACTGAATGAAATGTTGAACCCATGAAGAGGAAACAACTGTGAAGCTTTGATGGACTCGATCTACTCCATCTGTGATCTACTCTGAATCCCATCCGGATGAAGTCTGACAAAAACACGATTTTCTCAACTGTTCAAAATGTTGCTTTTTTATGAAACTTACCCACATTCAACACTTCTGGGTTGAAAATGGACAAATTCAGCGATTAGGTTGTTTTAACCCAGCAGTTGGGTTAAACGTTTGCCCAACCTGCTGGGTAGTTTTATTTAACTCAACTATTGTTTAAAAATGACTATATGTCTGGCTTAAAATGAACCCAAAATAGGTTGGAAATTAAAAATCAGACACATAATTACTAGAGTGAACAATAATAATCAAAAGGTGAACATTTATTAATAAGCAATTTAATAAATGTTTATGGTTTAATTATTATTCATTAAACTTATTAATAAATGTTCATTTATTAAACATATTAATACATTTTAATTTCTAACATATTTTAGGCAAACATTTAAAAATCATTTTAAGCAAGAAATACAGTCATTTTTAAACAATAGTTGAGTTAAATAAAACTGCCCAGCAGGTTAGGCAAACATTTAACCCAACCGCTGGGTTAAAACAACCCAATCGCTAGGTTAAAACAACCCATTCGCTGGGTTAAAACAACCCAATCGCTAAGCTAAAACAACCCAACCGCTGGGTTAAAACAACCCAATCACTAGGCTAAAACAACCCAATCACTAGGCTAAAACAACCCAATCACTGGGTTAAAACAACCAAATCGCTGGGTTAAAACAACCAAATCACTAGGCTAAAACAACCCATTCGCTGCGTTAAAACAACCCATTCACTAGGCTAAAACAACCCATTCGCTGGGTTAAAACAACCCATTCACTAGGCTAAAACAACCCATTCGCTGGGTTAAAACAACCCATTCACTAGGCTAAAACAACCCAATCGCTAGGTTAAAACAACCCATTCGCTGGGTTAAAACAACCCAATCACTAGAGTAAAACAACCCATTCGCTGGGTTAAAACAACCCAATCGCTAAGCTAAAACAACCCAACCGCTGGGTTAAAACAACCCATTCACTAGGCTAAAACAACCCATTCGCTGGGTTAAAACAACCCATTCACTAGGCTAAAACAACCCAATCCCTGGGTTAAAACAACCCAATCGCTGGGTTAAAACAACCCATTCACTAGGCTAAAACAACCCATTCGCTGCGTTAAAACAACCCAATCACTAGGCTAAAACAACCCAACCGCTGGGTTAAAACAACCCAATCACTAGGCTAAAATAACCCATTCGCTGGGTTAAAACAACCAAATCGCTGGGTTAAAACAACCAAATCACTAGGCTAAAACAACCCATTCGCTGCGTTAAAACAACCCAATCACTAGGCTAAAACAACCCATTCGCTGGGTTAAAACAACCCAAACGCTAGGTTAAAACAACCCAATCGCTGGGTTAAAACAACCCAATTGCTGGGTTACAAACAACCCAACCGCTGGGTTTGTCCATTTTCAACCCGGCATTTTTTAGAGTGAAGTGTTGATAAAAAGAATGCATGAAGAATAAAATGTTTTGTTGTTGTTGTTTACTAGCAGAGGCTCTGTTCCTTCTTTTGATATATTATATGTTCAGACATTCATACAACAAAATATTCCAGGGGCCATGAAAGTTTTGTGAAAATGAAACGCTGACGGTGAAAGAGTTAATGGCTTCTAAAAGCTTTGAGATGGAGATGCTTCTCTAATCATCTCGTGATCCTGCAACACATCAGCCAACACGCTTCAGAGAGCGAAGGTATCAAATAACCGAGAAGAGGAGAGGAGGAGCAGAAACAGCAGAAAAGAGGAGACGTCCGGGACTGCAGACCTCACCCAGTCCCTCAGGACTTTCCTCATTTCCCCTAATTCAATCTCTGTTTGCTCCGAGCACATCAGCCATCGCTTGAGACCACGCCAACACACCATCATACAGGAAACATCTCCTTAGCCGATGCATTCGATCTCCTTCACTGATCTGACGCAACTGCTTTCTTTCATTAGTGATATCTGTGGATATTTGGCTCAAGCTAAATCTGATGCAGAAGAATACTCTGGAAATCACCCTAAATAAAGACGTGATCTAAGCTCGTACTGAATGTTCTGACACACGCCTTTGTCAAATTGAGCGGGGCGTGTTCGGTGTTCACAACTACAAAACACTTCTGAAAATTACGTTTGGATCTTCAATCTACAATAATGCAACATTGCAATTACTTTCATTCCCTCTTAACCAGTTCGAATCAAAGCAACCGGCCAGACAAATGGCTTTCCGTTTCTCTGCCTCCATTGGGTTAGGCGCTCTCAGACCCTAAAATAAGAGCGTAAATTAAATTCCAGGCAGCCCGAGGAGAAGCAGCTGTAGAAACACAGAGAAGATGTGGAGGGGGTGATTCAGGCATGTGGTCATTCTACACGACACTTAAAATCGGCATTAAGTGATAAAATGTCATATCTGGATCTTCTTTCTGGTGACGTATGCAGGATTTTGCAATCATTTAGTCCTATTAAACTCCTGAAAGCTCACACTCATCTGTATCAAGGACTTTAGATGTACAAAGACGGTCCCCCGCCCCTCCTGCTCAGACTCGACGCTCACGCGGGTTGCCAGATTGAGGATGACAATGTGCAAATGACAATGTAAGTTGATGAGCTGATTTATCTGCATTTTAATATGCCTCTTGTTATCTTTTTAGACTTTTTAGGTCTGTGATCTCTGACCCAGGTCATTTGCTGGCTTCCACCGCTGTGTTTTCCACAAACTGGCAACCCGGTGTGCTGAACTACTATTGGGTAAATTGGTAGTGGGCGGAGTCACACAGACCAAAACAAAACCAGATATTATGACACAGAACGCATTCAAAGTAGAATAACTGGCTGTAGGATTGTTTTATAGAGAAACTCACTCTAAAAACAGTTGGGTTGTTTTAACCCAGTGAATGGGTTAAATGCCCAACCTGCTGGGTAGTTTTATTTAACTCAACTATTGTATTGCTTGCTTAAAATGAACCCAAAATATGTTGGAAATGAACATTTATTAATAAGTTTAATGAATAATAATTCAACAATAAACATTTATTAAATTGCTTATTAATAAATGTTCACCTTTTGATTATTATTGTTGCCTCTAGTAATTATGAGTCTGATTTTTAATTTCCAACCTATTTTGGGTTCATTTTAAGACAGACATAGTCATTTTTAAACAATAGTTGAGTTAAATAAAACTACCCAGCATATTGGTCAAACATTTAACCCATCTGCTGGGTTAAAATAACCCAATCGCTGGGTTTATCCATTTTCAACCCAACTTGGGTTGTTTTTAACCCAGCATTTTTTAGTGTAGCATGTTTCCTAAATTTCTGCAAACATATTATGGTATTTTTATGCTTTAGTACAGTCAAAAGAATTACATACAGCACCTTTAAAGAGACTTCGTCTCTATCCACTTTTGAGAGCCACGCCCACTTCTCAACATCCAATCAACCACTGATATGCAGAACCAAGCCCCGCCCTAAACTTATTCTGTTCCGGTTATCCGTTACACTCAGATGTATGTCCAAATATGGACAATAATGCTGCTTCTTCCGTTTCATTATGACTTTAAAAAGCCAAAACGTACCCTGAATTTGGTAAACAAATAAAATTAAAACTTTTTAATAATTTTAAAGCAAATGCATATGTATCCAAATCTATATCAAATGGCTGAATAAGATTTTTTCTAAAAAAAAAAATGCATTTTAATTTTTGAATATAACATTTTGAATTTAATAGCTTGCAACAATTATTATTATTTTAATTAAAAAAAAAAATCAAACTTTTAAGTAATTTTACAAAAAAATGCATATATATTTCAATTTATATCAAATACTCAAAAGGCTCAAAAAAATTCTCAAAAAAAAAATATATATAATTTAATTTTTTTTCTAGTCCTAACACATCCAGTACACTCAGGGGCCACCCATAGGCACCATGTGTCCCTCACCTGTTGTCCACTATCATGACAGCTGGTCCCAGTCGCTTACAACCTCCAAACCTCGAGCGCTCCTCCCCTCTTTAACACACAGAAGGTCTCTGACGGTAAACATCGAGCCCCCCGCCACCTGTCCTACTGTAACACGGTCTGTGCTGTGAAATTAACTCACGCTTGTCGTACAACAGGTATCCGTTTATAAAAAAGGCAACAGGGATATTGTGTCTCTGCACGCTTCGCTGCTCTTGACTGGGAGCTCCATTTTGTTCGGAAGTGTTGGAGGGAAACTGTGCTGTTGTTATTGGCCAGGCGCAGCAAAAGCCATTCGCATGATGGAAATATCGACAGGAGAGTCTATAAATTTTACTGCTTACTTTGGCTGCAAATGCAGCTCTTGCCATGAAGACAATCAAACAACTCACAGAAGTGCAGGAAAGAGGTTAACGCACTTATAGAAGAACACATGAACACATGTTTAATGATAAGATCATGTGCAAAACAATCAAACTCAAACACACTCCTGCAGTATCATGTCAAAATTTTAACTAACTTCAATTCATTTGCTCAACAAGATTCCCATGCTGACCTGAGAAAACTAGCCAAGAAAACTGACCGTAGAAGACGACGCCTACAATAACGCTCCTCGCGGCTATGCATACTCGTGTTGCATCATGAATGGTGGTCGAAAACATTGATCCAAAGCATCTGCGCTTGAGTAGAGTTTCTTTAAGGCCAAACTGCAATGCTATGAACGTAAAGCAAGCTGAGGGCGTCGTCTTGAGTAAATAGGTCTGTGCATAAAGCTGATGCATCAAGAGGAGGAAAAAAACTAATGCAGAGTGCATTTTCTGTGCCAAGATCTTAAATGCCACTACACTCGGAAAACCTGCCAAGAGCCCAACCAGAACCAAAGCTTTCACTAATAAAACTGACTCAATCATATGCCAAATCTTGATAAAAACTAAAGGGAAGGGGGTAAATATTAATTAGAGAAAGAAATATGTCTTGCAAACACCAAAAATCAACATGGTGTTGACTGAATCGTCACATGAGAAGCTATTTCACAGCAGTGTGGAGAATGAGTTCTCGGACTGTGATGAGAAATAGTTTCAGACCAGATCTCATTCACACCGATGGATCCAAAATGCACCGTGCATTAGATAAAAGTTATTTAGAGAAACTGCAATGCTCATTTTATAAGCTTATCTGAAGAATAATGCATATGCAAAGACTATACAAAAATATAGGTTCTTCATTTGCATCGAATCTTTAACCTTTCCATCGCGCAAAAGGTTCGTTATAGTGGAAAAAGGGTCTTTATTTTTTTTAAAAAACCTTTATTTTTATGCATGTATATGCATAAAAACTGCTCTGATCAGATATCCAGGTACACACCGTCATGTGGCCAGGATAATAGTTTAAATATATAGTAGGTGTGGCTCTAGTGTAAAAACAAATGGAATATGTGAGCGCCATCACTCCAGGGTGCCCACGCTCTCGTTGAACAAAACCATCTGGAGCTGCTTTAAATTCCAGCGAATTTGCAAGTTTCAGGTCTTCTTTAGCACCTCTAAATCCCCTCATGCCTCCCACCATTAAACCAATGAAGCAACCTGCTGTCAGAACACACAATGCACTCCTCGTCCTCTCCACTGAACGTTGCTGAGGGAGACAGAATCACTATGGGGACGGCCTGGCACACGCTCGGGCTGTGCTCAAAATGGCATACTATCCATACTACTTCTTATGTACACTGTGCTTAGTATGTGAGAGTCAGAACTCGTCACAATGTGCAGTACCAGAGCACAGTGTCATAATGCACTAGTCTTAACTTTCCATTTTCTGTGCCTTTTGTCTTGACTCAACATTTATGCTACACTCTAAAAATGCTGGGTTAAAAACAACCCAAGTTGGGATGAAAATGGGCAAACCCAGTGATTGGGTTGTTTCAACCCTGCGATTGGGTTGTTTTAAATCCAGCGAATTGGGTTGTTTTAACCCAGCGATTCGGTTGTTTTAAATCCTGCGATTGGGTTGTTTTAACCCTGCGATTGGGTTGTTTTAACCCTGCGATTGGGTTGTTTTAAATCCAGCGAATTGGGTTGTTTTAACCCTGCGATTGGGTTGTTTTAACCCAGCGAATGGTTTGTTTTAACCCAGCAATTGAGTTGTTTTAACCCAGCAATTGGGTTGTTTTAACCCAGCGACTGCGTTACTTTAACCCAGCGATTGGGTTTTTTAACCCAGCAAATGGGTTGTTTTAACTCAGCAATTGAGTTGTTTTAACCCAGCAATTGAGTTGTTTTAACCCAGCGACTGCGTTATTTTAACCCAGCGATTGGGTTTTTTAACCTAGCAAATGGGTTGTTTTAACCCAGCAATTGAGTTGTTTTATCCGAGTGATTGGGTTGTTTTAACCCAGCAACTGCATTATTTTAACCCAGCGATTGGGTTGTTTTAACCCAGCGATTGGGTTCACTGTAAAATTATTTTCATGATTTGTTATCACAAAATTTTTTCTTTTGTCAAATCTTAGATAATTAATGTGGTTCAGATAACATAATATTTAGAGTTTCTGTTGATTAAATCAATCACCTTCATTGTATTAACTCAAATTTTTAATTTAAATTAACTCAAAATTTTAAGGCAACCAGGTAACTTACTTTAAGTTAAACCAACAATTCTTTTTTTACAGTATTGTTTTAACCCAGTGAATGGGTTAATTGTTTGCCAAACCTGCTGGGTAGTTTTATTTAACTCAACTATTGTTTAAAAATTACTGTATTGTTGCTTAAAATGAACCCAAAGTACGTTGTAAATTAACATTTATTAATATGTTTAATTAATGAACATTTATTAATAAGCGTAATGAATAATTATTAAACTACCCAGCATGTTGGGCAAACATTTAACCCAACCACTGGGTTAAACAACCCAGTCGCTGGGTTTGTCCATTTTCAACCCAGCATTTTTTAGAGTGCAAGAAGAGATAAAAAATAAAAATATTGGATTACATATGCAAGATAATCATTTAAATATCTGCAGTGACACTGGATACCACTTGTTGAGTCATGCAATGTAATGAGGTCATGCGAATTTAAAACGTTCATCTTTGTGCATGCTAATACTGCACACCTATTCCATTCCAAATCGCACATGCCTTTATGACATCACAGACACCTACATGCGTGCCACCATGACATCATGTCCGACTGTTTTGCTGCGCTAGAGTCTCATGGTTTCCATTAAGCGCTAATGTCCGGCCAGCGTGCGCAATGTTATTTATTTAGTGCGATTTATGCGCCTAGAACAATCACGCAAAGGCCGCATTAGTGCTGCAGCATGACAAATAAACGCTCTCTACAGGCCCTTAGAAAACTAAGCTCGCTCTGCGGCGATTATCTGGATCATTTGCATCTAGGTACAACCACTGGAAATGTGACGAATAGTCTCTGAAAGTCACTGATTATCATTCGCAAACAGACGTAAACAGCATCCGGACGACGCGACGTCTGAAGTGTAAAAACACAAGCCCGTGAGAACGACTGAAGGATATTAGGAACCCGCTGCGGTTCTGTCATGCAACAGTAACGTGTGAAATGGTGATTTCTCTTTGGAGTACCGCAGTGGAGATGGTGATGGGCACCGGATCAACATCCATTTCAGGTCACTGAGAGCAACATACCAGATTTCAGCGTTTATATCATTGGATTACTAGTTACCATATCACAAGCTGCCAGATCACAAACATACAGTCATTACAGTAACCTCTGGTTATGCAACTGCCTGTTTGCGTTTTTGTATAAGGCAAAACTCCAGCCACAGGATCTGACCACGCCTGTTTGCATCCATATTCTACTGTACCGTTATTCCACAGCTCATGATTCCCACTACTGATTACGAACATATTTCAGCATCAATCCTGGTTTGTATATAACATACAATACATTAAATAATTATTTGAACACATCAAGGCCTCTAAATCTGGAGCAGCATTTAATACACCTGGATTTATATCATTGACGCAAACTCCTCTCATTTGGACTCCATCACCACCCACGTATTTATGTGTTATTATTGCGGCAAACGCGGTCTAAGCGAGCGTATTTCAACCTGTATATCCCTAATGAAACATTTGATGATAAAATAAAGGGTTCGTTTGCACTTACCGATAAAAGAATACGTGATAAACTTCACCGCCTTTGGAGTCCGCAGCGCGCAATGAGCGAGAGAGAGGCTGGACACACTGCGCTGGGAGTGACCGATGCGCACTGCCTCCCTCCCTGTCAGCTGCTGCACTGAGACGCGGGGCGGGGAATTTGCCAACCCTACTACGACGTGAAATGGCGGCCTTCGCCATAGTGGGGAGACGTTTGATTTGTTTCAGCGAATCGATTCGATCGTTTCAGTGAACCGACTCAGTGATTCGTCTCCCGCGTTGTTCAGATGCTTGAATGAATTCTAGCGTTCTTTTTCTTTTGAAATGGCGGCCTTCGCCATAGTAGCGTGGAGACGTTTGATTTGTTTTAGCGAATCGATTCGATCGTTTCAGTGAACCGACTCACTGATTCGTCTCACGCGTTGTTCAGATGCGTATAAATGAATCTAGCGTTCTTTTTCTTTTGAAACTGCGGCCTTCATCATAGTAGCGTGGAGACGTATGATTCGTTTCCGCAAATAGATTCGATTGTTTGAATGAACCGACTCACTGATTCTTCTCCCCCGTTGTTCAGAATGAAGTCTAGCGTGATGGTGACTTTTCTTTTTCTTCTAAAATTGCGGCCTTCATCATAGTAGCGTGGAGACAAATGATTCTTTTCAGCGAACAGATTCAAATGTGTGAATGAACCGACTCACTGATTCGTTTCCCGCGTTTTTCAGAGATGCTTAGGCCCTTGGTGCGTTCCAAACGGGATATATCGCCCTCTGAAGGGCACTTATTGGCCGCCATATTGAAGGGTTCCAAACCGAAGTACTCAAAACTGGCCACTTCAAAGGGCCCTTCGGAATTAAGGATTTCGAAGGGTACAACTGATGAACACTTGATCCATGATCCTTTGCACAGGGAAGTTGTTTGACGTCACAGAATAGGTACAGGAGGTTAGGAGTTCGATTTTACCTATAAATGTATGTATAGTATTTTTCTATACTACTGTAATATTTATACAAGCTAGATTTGGTACATTATTATGGTCAAAATAACATTATACTTAAAAATACTTTACAGCTCCCTTTATCAGTCCATTCAAATACATAGACACAATTAGACACAATATACAATATATTTAACGTATAAGACCGGCAGTAGCTTATAATATTACTACAGTAAATGAATGCGTATTAATACAAAGAGTACACCAGCGGAAAAAAGACGAATGGCGCCTCCTTGATTGTCTCGTTAAGATGACGCAGAAGTGCGTCCCAAAAAGAGTTTTTTTCACCCCTACACCCTTCATCCCTTTGAAGCTCTCACTCTGGTGGGTAAACCCTTTGAAGGGATTAGGGCATAGGGATGAGCCCTTCCGAATGGAACACAGGGCCTGTCACAAATGGCACCCTAAACACTCGCGGTCTTCCTACGAGTCCGCACTTTCATGACGTAATACCGCTTTGACCGTTGGGAAGAAATCTGCTGCGGAGCTCGCACCAGTGCGGGCTCGGCAAAAGTAGGCCACAGCGAGGGCACTCGCGAGCAGCCTTCTGAAGCCTAAAATTGACAATTGGGACATCCTACGGTCTTGTGGACTTAACGGACATGCGTACGCGGCAGCCATTGTAACTAAGTCCACAAGGCCAAAAGTGCTATGAAGTGTGCCATTTGGGACCGGGCCTTAATGGACGAAGTCTAGCATAATCGCAACTTTTCTTTTTCTTTTTAAATTGCGGCCTTCATCATAGTAGCGTGGAGACGCATGATTCGTTTCAGCGAATAGATTCGATTGTTTGAATGAACCGACTCACTGATCCGTCTCCCGCGTTGTTCAGATGCGTATAAATGAAGTTTAGCGTGATCGCAACTTTTTTTTCTTTTGAAATTGCGGCCTTCATCATAGTAGCGTGGAGACGCATGATTCGTTTTAGCGAATAGATTCGTTTGTTTGAATGAACCGACTCAGTGATTCATCTCACGCGTTGTTCAGATGCTTATGAATGAATTCTAGCATGATCACGACTTTTTTTTTTTTTTAAATTGCGGCCTTCGTCATAGTAGCGTGGAGATGTATGATTCGTTTCAGCGAATAGATTCTATTGTTTGAATGAACCGACTCAGTGATTCATCTCCCGCGTTGTTCAGAGGTGCTTATGAATGAAGTGTAGCGTGAACGCGACTTTTCTTTTTCTTTTGAAATTGCGGCCTTCATCATAGTAGTGGAGACGTATGATTCGTTTCAGCGAATCGATTCATTTGTTTGAATAAACCGACTCAGTGATTCATCTCCTGCGTTGCGCGTTCAGATGTCCAGCGTCATCGCAGCTTTTCTTTTTTAGTCGCTGTCAAATATTTAGTTAATTCTATGTTTTCGGTTGATTTAATTACTAATTGAGATGCTCCATTTATGATTTTGCCATCTCATCGAAAAATAATTGTCAAATGATTTTTTTTACAGTCCGATTCACCGGTTCAAAAACTACATTTTCTTTTGAATCTTCGCATACTTAGATATTATCGTTTATCATTTTATCTTCCCTACCAAGATTGTGGCAAATGTTGTGTTGTGACCTCATATTGTACGCCCATAAATTTGTTTTACCCTGTGATTTGCAAAAGCTTTATGAATCATTTCAGAAGAATCGATTCAAAAGAGCGACTGATTCGCTAATGGGATATCATCACTCACTAGTATGATGCACTTTAAAATGACAAAACCTGTTTTTGCGGCCTAAAACTATTTTTGGCACACATGGGCTATGCTATAGCTTCTGTGTATTGCTTCATGAAGTATTTACATCTTCTCCAATCAGATGAAGAACATTCAGCGTCACACACATTCATAATTCAAAGAGAAGGCCTTTCATACACAAAGAACCAGAATGGACTTCCTGTTGGGTGGGTCTGGAAATCGTCTGTCCACTGCTGCTCTGTTTTCATTGTGTTCACATGTCATCCTGGTTAGGGATCAGCCTATATACTTAATCTTAATCATTCACTGAGATTTCAGTGTTCGTTCTGAACAATACAAGTTAAGCTCATTTGATCACGACAGACAATAATATCCTCTCGTCCCTCAGTTTGTGTGTTCTGGCAGGTGTAAGGAGGAAGTTATCAAATAAATTGTCACATGTTCATTAGAGGCTTTATTTCAAGTAAACATTCAGCTGCATTATCAACAACTGGAGATATTAATGACATGATCCGAGGATAAAGGAGCGGCAGCTGCGAGTGGACGGACGGGTGGATACAGGATCACAGAAAGGGGGACGGTTCGTCTGGATATATATTCATGCCTTAGGCTTCAGTTAATGTATGAATGAATCTCACAAAAACATGTCCAGGTCACATTTCACCCCAAAAAGAAATGTTATTTTTGCCTTAAAGAAAAATGAAGCCATAATGATTTTTTGCATTGCAACATATTTTCATGACAATTAAGACTTTTTTTTTTTTTTGCTTTTATTCCTTTTATTCTTTAGTATTTATAAATTACTGTAATACAATGCAATACAACTACCATGATGTATTAAAATAAAAAATACATAAATAATATAATAAATAGATATGTAATATGTATTATTACAAATAATATATCAATTAGTTTTGCATTACTGTAATGAGAATTTGTGGTAAACATGCTTCATGAAAATAATCTTCATTTTTTATGCAAAATATCTTTTTTTTTTTCGTTTTGATTTTGAAGTGAAATATGCTCTTGACAGGCTTCGAGTTCATTTTTCTGTCCCACCCGAACTAAAGGGATTCCCCTCCGTCTCTGGGAACGTTGATCTCTGGGGTCGTGCTGGTGGGACGGGCCTCTCTTCTCTCCCACATCTGCTGAGAGGAAAGCGAGGCCAGCTGAGAGCAGCTCAACAGGTTTGGGCAGACGCGACCCCTCTGCGCTCTGGAATGTCCCAGGCCCCGCTGGCCCCCGTCTCTCCACACCAGCGCTGAGAGAGAGAGAGTGGGGGGAAAGATTTAAAGAAACAGTACAGTAATGCCGTACAGCATTCACTAGGGTTTGGACCAACAATAGTGTGAGTTAATGACATCAGATCCTTGATTTTGGGGTGAACTGCTCCTTTAAAACAGGACAAAAAGTGCAGTTAATGAACGCAGCTGTCGAATTACAGTTCAGAGTCGGTTCAGACTCACAGTGAAGGAAAAGAGGAGTGCGTACATCTGTGAAAGTTACACTCTAAAAAAATGCTGGGTTAAAAACAACCCATGTTGGGTTGAAATGGACAAACTGAACGGTTGGGTTGTTTTAACCCAGCAATTGGGTTGTTTTAGCCCAGCGAATGGGTTGTTTTAACCAAGCGACTGGGTTGTTTTAACCCATCGATTAGGTTGTTTTAGCCCAATGGTTGGGTTGTTTAAGCCCAGCGGTTGGGTTGTTTTAGCCCAGCGATTGGGTTGTTTTAACCCACTGGTTGGGTTGTTTTAACCCATCAATTGGGCTGTTTTAACCCATTGATTGGGTTGTTTTAGCCCAGCGGTTGGGTTGTTTTAACCCATCGATTGGGCTGTTTTAGCCCAGCGGTTGGGTTGTTTTAACCCATCGATTGGGCTGTGTTAACCCAGCGATTGGGCTGTTTTAACCCATCGATTGGGTTGTTTTAACCCAGTGGTTGGGTTGTTTTAACCCATCAATTGGGTTGTTTTAGCCCAGCAGTTGGGTTGTTTTAACCCATCGATTGGGTTGTTTTAACTAATCGATTGGATTGTTTCAACCCAGTGAATGGGTTGTTTTAACCAAGCGATTAGGTTGTTTTAGCCCAGCGGTTGGGTTGTTTTAACCCAGTGATTGGGTTGTTTTAACCAAGCGATTGGGTTGTTTTAGCCCAGCGACTGGGTTAAATGTTTGCCCGAATTGCTGGGTAGTTTTATTTAACTCAACTATTGTTAAAAAATTATTGTATTGCTTGCTTAAAATGAACCCAAAATATGTTGGAAATTAACATATTAATTTACAAACATTTAACCCAATCGCTGGGCTAAAACAACCCAATCGCTGGGTTTGTCCATTTTCAACCCAACTTGGGTTATTTTAACCCAGCATTTTTTAGAGTTTACCACACTAAAAATATTTAGATTTATGTATATGTATTAATATTGCATATAACATTTCCATCCTTTTGGATTAGACAGTTTTCACATAAACAAACTAATCAACTTAATGTGATGCATATTTGTCAGTCTATTTACATCCATTTAACTATAATTATATTTTCAAAATGCATTCATTCAAAATGCTTATTTAATCAGCATAAATCTGTTCATTGTTAAAACAATTACATTTATTCAGTTAAAGGTTCAGTAAGTGATTTCTGAGATCGGACCGAGCACCAAAACACACTTGTAGCCAATCAGCAGTAAGGGGCGTGTCCACTCATGCCTGTGTTGCATAGCGTGTTTGTGAATTTGGGGGTGGAGCTATAAAGATAGGGGTGTGGTCCTTTTGGGTAGGGGCGTGTTTGTTTTGGTGATTTGAAATATCAACAGAGTTTCTCAAAAAATCGCTTACTGCACCTTTAAGTATGAATATTATTAAAATATGGCTAACTGTTGAACAAGTAATATTGAGCAAAAATATATGGATGGGACCGAAACAAATTGGATTGATTGATGATTAACCTGACATTATTGACATTCAGTTTATTAGTACTATTATAAAAATCTTGCCTGTTTCTTCATGTATATATGACTGACAAATATGCATCAGTTTATTAGTTTATGTTAAAACTGTAATGCAAAAACATGTAAATGTAGGCCTTGAGTGACAGACGGCACACTGAAATAATTCATTCCTTTAAGAAAGTTATTTCACATATCAGTGGTGCTTTCAGTGTGGTTCATTTGCGCGAGTCTGTTATCTGTCACTGAAGCACGTAACTAAGGCTAAACCTGAGTGTGAATAACTTTAACAGTATTGTCACTTCAAATGGGGTTTTAAGTGCTTTGCAAATTTGTACTGGAACTTGAATAATGCATCCACAATGCACAGAGACACACGTATAATAGTGACACGACAAAATCAATATAAAACTGCCAGAGCAGCATGAGGCAGTCTTTCAGATCCTGTTCAATTAAAGACGTGAATTAAAGAGGACATATTATTAGCTTGATGTTGTTTTTTGGCTCTACTAGAACAGGTTTGCATGCATTATTTTCCTCATATTCTCCATTGTTCAGCTCCTCTCTTCCCAGTCTGTCAGTAACGCTCTGTTTAGTTCCTGTCTCTATGAAGCCCCTCCTTCTGAAAAGCACAATGTGCTCTGATTGGTCGGCTGGAGCAGTGTGTTGTGATTGGTGTTTGGGAAATGTCCCGCCCCTTACCAAAACCGCCGGTTTCAACACACTACTAACTAACTCAACCAGGCCCCGCCCCTTTATTCTTCATTTGAATTATTTAAATGAGAAATATTGTGACGTGTTCGTTCCCGGAAGAATATTAGATATTTTGAAGAATGTCAGTAAACAAACAGTTGACTTCCATAGTATTTTATAGGATTCCATCATCTGTTTGGTTACCGACATTCTTCAAAATATCTACTTTTGTGTTCAGCAGAAGAGTAAATGATGACAGAATGTTGATTTTTTGATATTTTGACAATAAAACAGTCTCACCTTTCCTTGGTAGAGCTGATCATGTGATCTTCGACTATCATTCAGGTCTATGAAAATCCTGGAGTTTTTCTGATTGGTCAAAG
>CM077452.1:439840-447340 GCA_039654765.1 Mylopharyngodon piceus | reverse complement strand
TACTCCTGAAGTGAGCTGGAGAACATGTGTATTCCAGAATCACAGTTTTTCCACTACCAAGAAGAAAAAAAAACCTCCATGGAAATCTGAAAACAAACCAGTTTCCTGTTCTTTCACTGCTTCCTGTCTGTAACGTGGTTAAACACTCATCAAATAGGGATGTAAATAGATGCACAAACACATTAAAATATTCATTATTTATCTATTTGCACATGTAACCATGTATTTCTTGCTTAAAATGAACCCAAAATATGTTGGAAATTAAAAATCAGACACATAATTACTAGAGGCAACAATAATAATCAAAAGGTGAACATGTAAGCAATTTAACTAAATGTTTATTATTTAATTATTATTCATTATACATAATAAATGTTCATTTCCAGCATATTTTGGGTTCATTTTAAGCAAGACATATAGTCATTTTTAAACAATAGTTGAGTTAAATAAAACTACCCAACAGATTGAGCAAACATTTAACCCAACCGCTGGGTTTGTCCATTTTCAACCCAGCATTTTTTAGAGTGTGTGTGGAAAAAAAAAAAAAAAAAAAAAAAAAAAAAATTATATATATATATATACTCAATAAAATGATTTTACAATACTATTCAGTTTATTTAAAAAATTCATTTTCATTTAACACCATTGTATTATGTGTCTCATTCAAACAACTGACTTGAATCAGTTGTTTTGGCTCAACTCAATATTTTCATGTTGAAAAACATGTTTCAATTAAGTAGGCCAAAAAAAAAAAAAACATTTGATGCTTGTTCAATTTACTTAAATAAATGAAGTTAATCCAACACGATTCCTTTCAATCACTTTACTTAATCCATTTGAATGGAGACTACATAAATGCTAAAACTAGGATTATATATATCTATAATTCTTACTATTAAAAAAAACATTCACATTCACAAACACAGAAGCATTGTGTCTAGAAGTTAAAAGGGAAAGTCAGATTAAATGTTTAGCAGGTCAACTTTAAATATGTTAAAAGACCTCGGACAAACACGCTTACAGACGGACGGTCAGGAAACCCTGATCCAATCAATCAAACCCCGAGTCCATTAAAACACTGAGTGACCGGTGCAATCCCACTCCACTTCAAATACAGTAATATTGTGAAATATTATTATAGTTTAAAATAACTGTGAATATATAGTAAAATGTAATTTATTCCAGTGTTCAAAGCTGAATTTTCAGCATCATTACTCCAGTCTTCAGTGTCACATGATCCTTCAGAAATCATTTGCTGCTCAAGAAACATTATCAGTGTCATATTTTAGTGGAAACCGTGATACATTTTATTTCTCATGATACTTTGATGAACAGAAAGTTCAAAAGAACAGCATTTATTTGAAATAGAAACATTTTGTAACATTCTAAATGTCTTTACTGTCACTTTTGATCAGTTTAATGGAACTCCACAATCAAATTCCACTTTTGATACAATGTTTCAATGACATTCAGGCATCTTTAGCATCACTTAAGTGTCCAAATACTTGTTGGTCTCAGTGAATCATGGGAAAGTGTTTCTCAAGCTCATTTGCTTCTGGGAAACACAGAGCGATCCCAAACAAAGAGCCCGGCACATTCCATCAGAGGCCCGGATCTGGGCTCTCTGGAGTCTGACGGATATTGCGATTTCATACAGACTCAGAAGTGATCAGCAAACTGTTCCCAGATCAGTCTGAGAGCGGCCCGTCTATTCAAAGACACACTAACCCTCGTTAAGCCTCTGATCTAATCTTGCAACTGTCAGCTAAGAGGATTCCAGCCTCCCTAATGGGCGCACATGCAGATTTGCTGAAGTGAAGCATGCTGGGAGAAAAAGGACACCCTGGGGACTCTGTATTTGTGTCTCTGGGGAAACATGTACAATCCGGGAGTCACTTTGAGCTCAATTCTAAAGACTTTATGATGTTAACGATAATTCCAAATGCATTTGTGACGGACAGAAGCTGACGCTGCACAAAAGCGTCACACGCTGAAGTCTGACACGAACGCCACCTTAAGAGATCTCTGTGAGGGCGGCCAGGTTTTCCATGGAAACAGAACCGCCGGATGCCGTGATTGGTCGATTATGCATAAAGTGAAGATCTCCTGAAAGAGGATAATGTTTGTAGAATCAGAGGACGACTAATATTCATATCAGCGAGAGCCCGTCATACTCATTTAATAAACAGCCAAAATGTATCATTTGCAATAAAACAGTCTGTTCAATGTTTTGGTGTATTGATACAGGTTTATTAGTCTGATAAAACTTTACATCAAAATAGCTGTTTTTAATGTGGACATATATATATAATTCTATGGAATAATTTGAAAGAAGTCTCTTCTGCTCAGCAAGGCTGCTTTTATTTGATCAAAAATACAGTAAAAATAGTGAGATATTTTTACAATGTAAATCAGCTGTTTTCTATGTGAATATATAGTAAACTCCAATTTATTCCTGTGATCAAAGCTGAATTTTCAGCATCATTACTCCAGTCTTCAGTGTCACATGATCATTCAGAAATCATTCTGATATGATGATTTGCTGCTCAAGAAACATTTATGATTATTATCAATGTTGAAAACAGATTCATATTTTTGTATGAAACTGTGAAACATTTTATTTTTCAGGATTCTTTGATGAATAGAAAGTTCAAAAGAACAGCATTTATTTGAAAAAGAATATTTTGTAACATTATAAATGTCTTTACTGTCACTTTTGATCAATTTAATGCATCCTTGGTTAATAAAAGTATTGTTTTTTATCAAAATTTTGAATGGTAGCATATCAGAATGATTTCTGAAGGATCATGTGACACTGAAGACTGGAGTAATGATGCTGAAAATTCAGCTTTGATCACAGGAATAAATTACACTTTACTATATATTCACATAGAAAACAGCTGTTTTACATTATAATAATATTTCACAATTTTTACTGTATTTTTGATCAAATAAATGCAGCCTTGGTGAGCAGAAGAGACTTGAATTCTTTCAAAAGCATTAAAAAAATCTTAAAATATATAATATTTTATAAGATAAAAATCCATTTCCATTTCATATTGTTTTTATTTTTGTAGAATGTTGAGTTTGAATAGATGGATCACATAAATCAGATTGGCAATTCTTAAGTTTGTGTTTTGCTTTGAGGAAGTTACATAAGATCCAACAATTTATTCATATTTACAACCCCATATATGCTAATAAATATAAACAGCAAATTACAATGATGGGGTTACAGTTTTGTTCTTCTTCATCTACCAACTATTAGAGTTTGTTGTCTGCCGGTGCCGTTCGGACCGGGTGTGATTCAGTAGCGAGTGCCAAATCCACGAATCTCCAGTTTAGAGATGTCTCTCTCGTTGGTGAACTGAGCGCGGTGGATTCGAGAGCTGGGACTGCCCACCTTACTGAGCCAGTACTTCCTGTAGATGAGAGACAGAGAGAAAAAAAACGTGTTTGGTCATTTTAATGGTAAAGGACTGTAAAAATGCTACAGTAAAAAACCTGTTCATTGTTTAACAGCAAGTTCCCTTAATATATATGGTGAAAAACGGGAAGATCTAACAGGACATTTATGTAATTTTACAGTTAAATGTACAGATTCAGGAAATAAATACAAACAAAAAACATAAACTGACATTCCCACAATTCCCTACGGGACACGTTACATTTGATGGTATTTTGTTTCAATAATTATGTTTCTTGCTTCATTCATGTACATTAGGGTTTTATGTTACATTTTATGTTGTTAAATTAATATTTATTGATTTATTTTAGTGCCATGATGGTTTGTATTTGTATGACACTGTTTCAGCTTGTGCAAGAGCGACTTGTGATAAACTGGTGGTTATCAGTATATTATACAGGTGCAAAACTAAGATGAAATATTAACATAATCAAGTAATAAAATATAAAGTTTTTTTTACTGTATATTTAAAGTTCAGTCATGTAAAATCTAAATTGTTGCTACCCACCAAAAAGGTTCTATATAAGGAGAAATGTCTCAAATTACTGCATAACACTTTGATGTTTAAAAGGTTATTTCATTTTTTTTTCTAGTGACAAACTGTTTACGAGCTGCTTCATTCATAAAATTTATTTCTTAATTAATTGAAATTGATTTTGAACAGTAACTTATAAACCTTTAAAGACAGCTCTACTGTGTGAGCTATGAGGTTGTTAATCGATGGTATTTGCTTCTGCCCGCATTATTTCAGCTTATTTTTAAAATAATTCTGTTGAACAGCAGATTTCCTGGTGAAAAACTACATTACCCATGATGCTGTACAGAAAATTCCACCAATCAGAGAGTCGAAAAAAGCAACACATGCCAAAATAGCTCTTTAGCTCCGGCCACTACAAATTACGTAATCGAATCGATCTCTCTACGTTCTCAAAATACTGAAATGTTTAGAACTAACTGATTAATTGATGATTGAACATTAGTGATGAACACCTGCTGTTAACAAGCAGAATCTGCTGAGATCTTGAGAGATTTAATGTCTTCTTTTATCTTCAATTGATTTCATCTAAGGCTGTGGCTGAAGTCAGTTGTAGTTCTTGTGTTTCTCTTTTCTTCAGTGATTCTTGTTAACAGTAGGTGTTCATCACTATTATATATATATATATATATATATATATATATATATATATATATATATATATATATATTGCAATAAACTTAAAATATATTGTTTATATAAATATATAGTCAACATTAGTAAATGAGTAGTTTTATATTTCTCCATCTTTTTAATTCGATTATGTTGTTCACAATGCTTCATGGGATAGTCTTTCCCTCTCTAAAGGCATGTTTTTGTCCAATTTTCAAAAACTTTTTTTGCTTCAAATCAACGTTTGTAGTGTTGTGATTCTCCTTGTAGCTGATTGGCTTGGTTCATGGCTTATAACTCTTTAACAAAGAGTTTTTTAAAAATCCCTATGGGAAAAATTTATGGAAAAAATACTTCCGGAACCAGCGCCACTAAAAAAGGGGGAGGGGACTGTTTCACTCTATAGCCATCATGTTTACACAGCGCACACAACGCATCTGCACCTTTTCTCAACATGGGGATAGAAGAGGTGTCGGTTAATAAATGTAAAAAAGTAACTTGCATTACTTATTTGAAAAAGTAACTTGGAAAAGTAATCTGATTACATAAATTGCATTACTTGACAAAACCCTTCAAAGTTCCATACAGAAGCTTTTCTCGAGTGTAGTTTTCACAGTTACAGCTGTCGTAAATTTTACGGGTTTATTTTTTTACAATGCAAGTTTGGAACGATAAGAAATAGCAGCGTAAAAGAAACGCTAACAAAACTCCACCAGGAGGATAAACAGCCTCCATTTTCTTTCTCTTTCTCGAAAACAAGGGCGAGGCGCGCACACACACACAGGCAGCATCTCTCGTGCAGTGCTCTTCAGAGGGCTCTAAATGCATTATTCTCCCCTGTGGGCCGCAGCGCTGATCTCATATTGGATAAGAGACTGTGCGGTCAGACCATCTGCATGGCTGCCCAATATTCAGGTCCATAATGGGCCTGCCAGGAAGAGGAGGAGCCAGTGTCAAAGAGAACAGGCACAATCTCTACAGCAACAGCACAGGAACGGCCCCTGTGATACAGCCAGCTGTACAGATTGTGGGAATGACGGATTACAGACGGATCCGGGTTATTCTGGGGTTATCAGCCGTTACGGCCTCGGTTTGTTTTGGACCTGAGAGGGTTTCATCAGGGTGTGGTTCACTCAATACTGAGGAAATCCAACCCTGAAAGAGGAAAAGACACTTTTACATGAATAGTTGTTACATTACTGTTTTAAAAGCAATAAAAGTCACATGTTGGTTCGTTTAGAGAGAGAACTATATGGTGGATGAACTACATTGAGGATACCCAAAAACTACAATGAGCAACCCAAAAATCCTGTGTCCAAAATATATCATACTTTATATACATTACATTATATTAATTTATAATTATTTAATGGCCTCTTCTGTGTTCATATATACAGTAGGTGATACAGAACTCTTTAAACACAGATGACAATTAACTTTCCGTCATTCTCACACTCTGAATGATTTTCCGCTCTTCTGAAACACTCTCACTCTCTTTCACAAACACCATACAGCTGTTCTCTGAATATATAAACACTTGAGTCTTTGTACTGTTCATTGTGTTATAAAGGAAAGGAGTTTCCGCTGGTGAGGAAGTCAGATAACATTGATACACTGTAATAGGAAGGAATTTCTTCATACAGATTAGGATTTCTATAAACCTCAGTCTAACAATCCGCCGGACGCTCTCACTTGCTCCGGTGAAGCACCAGGAGCACGATGCTACTTTGATACCAAAACACCAGCTACAAGTGTTACAAGTATCACTAGATCCCAAAAAAAAATAAAAAAATAAAAAATAAAATTATATAAATAACACATATAGTCTAAAAATAATAAATAATAATAAAAATATAGAAAAATATAACACTAATATTATACTCTTTTTATTATATATATGTGTGTGTGTGTATGTGTGTGCATAAAAAATAATTTAAATTATTAAAAAATATAAATATTGAATAAATTATAATACAAAATATTTGAATATATAAACTATAGCCTAATAATAAAATAATAAACAAAAATATAAACTACAATTGTATATATGTATACAGTGTATGTATATATATATGTGTGTGTGTGTGTGTGTGTTAAAACAATATATGATAATAAAATATATAATTAAAATTAAATATTATATAAATATTTTATATTATAATATAAATAACATATTATAATATTATATTAAAGATTCACTTCAAATATACAATACTCATATTTTATAATAAATAATATTGTATTAAAAATAATATAATATTAAAATGTTTACATTTTAAATTATAATTATATTTACATTATAATAAATTATATTATTAAAAAGTTAGAAACAATGGTATAAAAACAATAAATAATAAAATATAAAAATATAATATTAAATACTCAAAATAATATTTATATTTTATAATAAATAATATTGTATAAAAAATAATATAATATTAAAATGTTTACTTTTTAAATAATAATTATATTTATATTATAATAAATTATATTATTAAAAAAGTTAGAAACAATGTTTTAAAAACAAATATAAAAATATAATATTAAATACTCGCTCAAAATAATATTTATATTTTATAAAAAATAATAATATTGTATTAAAAATAATATATTAAATATATTTACTTTTTAAACGATAATTTATATTATATATTATTATAATATTACATATATAATATATGTATTATATAATAATTATTATATTATATTATATTAATTATTATATTATATTATATTATATTATTTTTTGAGGGATTTCTTCAAATGATAACGCCTAAATATGAACGATACTAACGGTGACGCTAGCAACCCACAATAATTCTAAAAGTTTTGTAACAAAATGCTTTAAAACAGATGAAGTCTGCCACATCACAGGAGACAGATGTAC
>CM077452.1:352340-437340 GCA_039654765.1 Mylopharyngodon piceus | reverse complement strand
ATTTTTTAGAGTGCAGTATATATCTCCAGTAATTTGCACAAATGAATGTCTGGTTCACATTTGAGACCGTGATGTCATAAAGCCCTCGCCCCTGTGTCGCCGCCCCGCCCAGACTGACATCATGACATCATGGCTCCAGGTCCCGCCCCGCTCGAGGGACTGCAGACCGGCACACGCCCACATACTCACTCAGCACAGGCTGCAAAAGCTTTTAACACACTAAAAGCTCTGAAGTGATAAAGCACTGCTGTCTCCATCTATCACTGCATGACTGATTATAGGTTACAGCACAGTGTGAGATTCCAGTCTTTCTAGACTGTTCCATGACTGAATCGCTGGAACACTGGCGCCATCTGCTGGTTAGAGGAGACACTGCACAAGAGACATCAGTGGATAATAAACACCTATAAATCATTTACACAGATGCATACTCACATTTCTTTCACTTTTTCGGGAGGTCCCTGCACCTGTCCGATCACAGTGCCCTGTCTAGTGTTCTTTACCCAGCCTGTCACGCCCAGTTTCCTCCCTTCTTCCTCTGTATACTGCCATAAAACAGGACATTTACAGGTTTGATCTTACATTAATGCATTTGGAAAAGCCAATTTCATTGCATTCAAAAGACACATTTTAACAGTTCATGCATTCCCTAGGAAAAGCCACTACTTTAGCCATGCTTTACTAAAATATACTCAGATATATTATTTCAGCTAGTAGATCTAGCACTTGTTTGTATTTGCACAATAATAAGTTATTTTCTAGTAGAATATCATAGTATTACCATGTTGAAAAACATAATAATACCATGTTGGCAAGGGTTAGTAGGTTCTGCCATCCTTCCTTAGTTAGGTTTATAAGCAAAATAACTTTGTAAAGCAAACTTAGTTTGTATTATCCATAAATTTCCTCACCATTCTGAAGCAAACACCTGAAAAAAGACAATTTTTTTTTTTTTGGAATTCGTGCAAATGTATATATAATAAAATTGTTATTCATGTAAACTTGTACTATACAATAAACACATAGGCCTACTAATAAAGAACAGCCAACATATTAGCCTATTATATTAAGAAATAAGCATGCACAATGGTGTAAAACCTTTTTGTGCTGTTGCATAAATATATTTTTGGAGGCGTGGCGTGAATTATTGTCGACAAGTTTTGCAAAGCACAGTCAAATACCCACCCTGAACATTCCCGAATACCTCAAAATCTACAGAGACATATTTTTCACCGGCGTCCGAAGACATTGCAAACAATATTAGGCTCAGGACCAAAAGAGAAGTCCAGCAGATGTTTAAATTACAGATATTACAGATAATCATAAATAAAAGCGCTTGACGCCGCCGCCACTTGCAAGGTTGAGACCCGACACTCCTGCAGCGACTAGTGCGTCACGTGACACCTGTTACTTTTCTCAGCGTTTGACACAATAGACAAATCACAGTCGTTGTGGTGACAGGGTGGTGAGTTTTAAAGCATTATTTTATATTGGTTGTTTGGCATGGGTTTCTATTCATATGTTTGACTTCAGTCTTTAAAAGTATCATATGTAGAATATGTCAAATGCCTCTAATAAGACAAAAAACGTCCTGAAATTTGCTTTCTAAGGGACGCGCGCCCTCTGGAGGAGGAGACGTCTGAAGTAGATTCATTCTCGCGAGAGTTTTCTAACTGGAACTGTTTTAGAGGACTAGGCTATATAAATTAGATTTTAATAATAGATTCAACATTATGTAACAAGTCTAATATATATATGCCATTACTATGAATAATATCCTATGTTTAGGAATGAGCAATGAATAAATCAACAATAGCCTACACTAATTTAAAAATATTAAATATTAAAATATTATATTTTTTAAAAATATCTTTGTCCAATCATTTTTTACTTAATGTAAAGTTCTGTGGAAGTACTATGATTGTACCAAAATGCTATGGTAATACCATAGTACTTTTTTTGCATGTAAAGCCAAATTATTTTGTCTCCTTCCAGAATGATTGCATTTAAGAAAAAAGCAGACCAGATTACATCAATAACCACAAATAATGAGCTTCAGAAACGTGCCAACACACACATAACACAATTTTCCTCTCACATCCTGATAAGATTTTAATATTCTTAGCCAGTTTTCCTCTGTAATCTAGTATGTTTATGATTGAAAAACAAGCCTGTCAGAGATTAGACACAATGTGAATTCAAAAACATTTAGATTTGTGAACAAGCATTTTATTAGAGATGGAATTTGCATACAAGGCTTAGTTTAAACAGACAAATCCTTTCAAAAAATAAATCACATTTGGATTCGACAGAGACCTTCGACCCAAAACACCACAGGTTAAATGTTTTTGCCGTGTTTTCACACGTCTGATGATCAGGGATCAGACTTTCCATGCCTTTAAAAATCACAATCTCAAAGGTCAGCCTTGATGCTTGAGACTTTTTGTAGCATTATATGGGAATGTTTCATTTATGCTGGATATGGATGCATCTGTTGTTTTATATAAAGCTAATAAAATCAAGTAAAGGAAAAAGTAATGCAATAAATTGTGGTGTTATTAAACATTTTCAGTGAACTTATTTCTAATTTAATAGTCTAAAGGCCCGTTCACACCAAGGACGATAACTATAAGGATAACGATAAAGACATAGTTCTAAAAATCATTCTAAATATAAAAGAATAGCACTGTCCACTCCATAGAGAAACGATATCGCTGGGATCACTTTCAGAACGATTTTTTCCCTGCTGTTGAACGATAAAACACTGACAGCCAATCAGAATCCGTTCTAATTTAACGGCCCGCGCATTTAAAATGGCGGACGACATTGCGGAGAAGTGAAAAAGCCACCACTTTTTGACAAGTCAAACCCCCTTTTCAAGGATACTTTAAAGAAAATGGATATATGAAAAACAGTCGGTCATACCCTCGGACTAAATGGTGAGAAGTATTAACGATGAGCTCATTATGCCAGGCTAGCAAACAGTGTAAAATATAATTACCTCAGGTATCCAGCGCTAGTTTCGCTAGCATTACCTAGCGTCAGTTGAATTTGCAGTGAAAAAGACTAGGCATTGTTGTTATTCCACTATATTGACTTCGTCAGCTAAATTCACTGTTAGATTAGATCATTTTACACTCGAAACATAGCATGCTGAGGACATCTGCTGGCTAAAGTCATGTAAATGCAACAAGAACAGCAAAAACATGTTTGAAACCGCAGCGCGGGAGATTAGAATAAACAGACCATTATCGTTCGTTGATGTGGACGCAAATATAGTTATCGTTATAGTTATCTTTCTTGGTGTGAATGGGCCTTAAAGCAGTTAAAATGTGCTGATATTTCCTTCTCATTTAAAGTGACCATGAAAGTAAAATTGATTTTATGGAATATAACAGTGTTTATTCTAAATGATTTATCGGTGCACATCATTATTATTTTAAATTAATGTTCCTCCTAATCTTTAATCAGAATAACTTCCTCTTGCAGCGACATCGCTTCTCTGATGATGAGGGCGGGGCAACCTGTCACTCACATGAAATTGACCAATAGCAAACTGCAACCACCCAACCAGCCAATCGGCTGATTGAGGAGTAACTGCAAACACACACACACACACACACCATTATTTGATTTGTTCTGAGCCAGTAAGGCCTGACAGAGAGGACCCATAATCCTAGAGCTCAGACTGACAACATTGTCGGCACATAAACACACTCTCTCTCACACACACACACACACACAAACAAAAAGCTAAAACAATAAAGCTAATTATAATGCCAACAGACTAATCCAAAACCCTGCCCTAAACCATTAAATTAAATGTTTACCATTTTTTGAATAAAAAGGTGAGGTTTATTCAGATTCAGCTCAGTAAACTCTCTTACACACTTTGTCAACAAGAACGACAAATTGCACTTGTGTAAATAAAGAAACTGATTATTCTTTTGATGATCGACACTTAATTAACTCGACCGCCAGTCTGTTTATTATATAAATGGATTGATATCATTTCAGGGGGTGTTTGTGCCCATTTCTTTTCTAACTGTTGTTGGTTTAATCTCTGTGTGGTTTATAATATCCACTGCTAAAGTGCCACAGAGCTTTTCTGTTTTGTTTCATGTTTTTTTCCACCCATCAAACTCCATCAGGACTGTCAGATTGTGATGTTGTGCTCTTACATAAGATACAGCTGCACCAAAAAGTGTTTAGACACTTAAGTCACACTAAAACATCATTACATTAGATAACAAAATATCAAACAAGGCCTTCGTGAGAGCATGAAAATATCAAGGCATCCGCAAACAAATGAAACTACAGTTCAAACATGGTGATAATATGGTAATTTTTTGCTCCTTAAGAAAAAGAAATGCATATATAGTCTATATATGAAGTCAAAAATGTATAGCTATATTATAAAAATCACATCAGTCTAAATAGAAGGTCCTAAAATTCCATTCAATAATTCAACCCCTCACAGTCACATGGACAAAGAGCTTTATATTGAACAATGTTAGTGATTGTTAAGGGTTTGTGTATTCCCAGCATGCACTGCAGCATGAATAAATTATACAGTCGTTGTTTACTGGGTTTATTCACATAACTGCTGTTGATTATTAGTAGGCTAGTAGTTATGTGTGTCATGTTTAGAGGGAGTATTTTCGCCTCGTGTATTTGTTAATTGTATTGTTGAGATTAAGCGTCGAGGTCTGTTTCAACTGAAGGAAAACATAAGCCTATTGAAATCTTTGTTTCGCTTATTGTGTTGTGTTTCTATGGATTAAATAGCCTACAAAATAATTAAAAGCAACTTAAAGACGACGGAAAAACAGTCCTAAGAAACTCCGAATCAAATTGATTCGCAAAATGATTCATTTGATTCGAAGCGCTCGAAACGCGACGCCTGCTGGTCAAAACGGTGTAAATGCAATGAAAACAGCACAAATATGCAAACACTTCTTAAAAATCCACTCGCAAATGTTTAATTGAAAATGTAACCTACAAATCAGATATAATTAAACATTAAGTTTCTGTATAATAGGCTATGGGGTATTTTATTATTTTTAGGACGTTTTTATGGACGCTTATCAGGCCAAAAAGAGACAACTAACTACTACTTTTCCTTTTTTAGTATATAAATGTGCCATTTAAATGTCTACTTTATAAAACTGATCGAGATCAGTGTGAAAAATAAATTTCGAGACACGCGAAATTAAATCACGTGATTTTGGCAGGCGCGCTCCGAATCACTGGTTCACAACAAAAGATTCGTAACTGTTTCGATTCGAACAATCACTAAACAGTGTTTCGAACATGTTGTGGCAAATGACATCATATTCTAAAAAGGCGGTGTATTCAAATATGCAAATAAATAAATAAAAATCCACTCGCAAATGTTCCATTGAAAATGTAACCTACAAATCAGATATCATTAAATATTAAGTTTCTGTATGCTATTTTATTATTTTTAGTACTTGTTTTATGTGTTTTATTGACGCTTATCAGGCCAAAAAGAGGCAATCAGCTATTACTTTTCCTTGTTTTGGTATACAAATGTGGCATTAAAATGTCTACATTATAAAACTGATCGAGATCAGCGTGAACAACCAAATTTCGAAACGCGCGAAACTAAATCACGTGACTTTGGCAGACGCGCTCCGAATCACTGTAACTACTGGGTTGTTTCAACCCAAATTTGGGTCAAATATGGACAAACCCAACCGTTGGGTTAAAAATTTAATTTAAAAAAATGTTGTTTTGTCCATTTTTTTGACCCAAATTTGGGTTGAAACAACCCAGCATTTTTTAGAGTGTATGTTTTGTAAAAGTATTGGTGAATGCTGGTAAAGAAGTAAGAAATGACTCAAATCCAGGACAGGCCCGCAGAGACCCTTCACCCTGAAGAAACCCCCATCACTGAGCTGTGAGTACTGTGACCTTTTACTGAACCTTTTGCACATCATTTTCATCTGTTCATGTGTGTTTGCTGTAGGTTTGGCATTAAACGTTTTGGCAAACAGTTTCAGATGACGCCTAGAGGCAATATATAACCGTATATAGACGTGTGTGTGTTCTTCATGTATGTGAACAACGTCGGTCATGAACTTAATGTATATGAAACAATTAAGGGTCACTGCAGATGACTCATTCTGGCATGACTGACCTTGTTTTTGACCTCAAATGATAATGAATAATTAATATTATTTTGTGAAGTAATTTTGCATTGCTGGACGGGAAAACGTGAAGTGTGGCCAATTAAAACCCCCCCTTTTTTTTGTAAAAAATGTTTTTTCTTGCTTTCTTTTTTTCAAAACACGTCTTCCAAATTTCTTCAAATCATACATTTTTTTTTTTTTTTTTTGCCAATTAACTCATTACAGGATGGACTCTATTACATCTGAGGTGCAAAAAGGAAAACATAAAAGAGCAGTTTACAGGAGAAGAGATGAAACCCGTCGCCTGTAGGCCTTCATCAGCTCGTTTATCGCTCATACTGATGGCAAAAATAGTTTATAACATTTCTTTATTTTGTATTATATTTATAGCAGTTTTGTGTAATTATTTGAAAGGAAAAGCTCTGATACAACAGAGAGAAACAAAACCTGAATGAAACGGAACGGCTCGACGACTTAGTGATGCTTTCATTATGTTGAAAATAAACTATATTTGACATTGAAAATATATATATAAAGAACTGTAATTCCATCAAACAATATTATTGAGATATCCTGTCGTTTTTATAGTAATAATAATAATTTATTATAAATAATAAGACATTCATTTAGCCTACGTGACACAGCCGCGGCTGTTATAGCTTTATTATTATTATTATTATTATTAAAAAGTCAATAGACAGCACAAAACATGATGTATTATTTGCACTGCAAATAGATTCAATAAATTTAACAAATATATTTTTATTAATTATTTATATAATTGCTACGGTGATACGGGAACACTGTCATGTGACGCAATAACTGTAGTGATGTTTGTTTTAGGAAAATAAAAATATATGTTGGCCTACACATAAAAAACATGAATTTATACTATAACAATTAAATAAAAATACATTAAAATGTTATTTTAACCAATTGACCTATTTCTTAACTTTAGTTTATTATTTTAACATATTAACATTATTATTTTAACATGTTTCATACACATTCGGCGTTTCTTTAATAATAAAATGCATATAGCTATATTACTGTTCTGCGTATCAAAATAATCATTTACATCTCATACAAATCATTTCATATTTGACACATATCCTATAGACAATTAATATGTTCAAAACAGCCTTCAGATGAGAAAACAATAAATAAACCCTTTTATTTGTTCAGAAACCATACATTTAATCTGATATTTAACAATTTAATCTCAATTAATGCGAAAGGTGTGTTAGTATAAGCGCGAGTGGGAAAATGTGTTTCAGAATGCAAAATGTGCGAAATTTAAAACTAAAAAGCTATTTGAGATACAGATCATTCAGATTATTATGCAAAATATCAGACTGATTGATCAACGATAAACAACAAGTAAACAACCGTTTATGACGCGCGTAAACATGCTGATGGAGAGCGCGCTGAATCACAACAAGATTTCAGTGAATTAAAAAATGGCATGTATGAGACCTTGGAAGTGTCAGCAGAACTTGTCCAGCTCTCCAGCAGTGGATCTGTGACCCGCGCGGACACTAGAGGCGCCGTTGGTTCAGCCGCGCGCTTTTACGCACAGAACTGTGGCGTTCTTATGACCAATATCCGCGGACTGATCAACAATTTATTGCCTCAGATAGTTTATAATGAATACTTTACGTTTGTATTATTTATAACCCCAATTTGAAGCCCCTCGAAGTGGCCATGAGCACTTTAGTTTTGGCTCATTCAAACTTTATTCCAGTGCGTTTCGTGTAAACAACTCCTTGTCCCTCCTATTCATGCTACGTGATCAGTGACGCACAGGAGACGCTCCAGACTCCAGCGCGCGCGGGGCTCTCCGCGCATTATGATGGAGTGAGCGCGGCTCGACTGACACTGTCCCAGCCACCAGCACGCGCAGAGCTCCTCCTCCCTCCCGTACGATGTAAGAGTAATCACCAATTTCTCGAGTCCTCGAGTCATGCATGCGATGTCTCCATCATTGCGCGCCTGACCTCCTGCGTTTTAAAGTACAAAAACGGGGCTTTTGCGCGTTTCATCCCCCGGCATGGGAGATCAGAGTGAGCCGACCATGGTGCAGAAGTCGACATCGTTCAGCATCAAGAGCCTGTTACTCCCATCGAAGTTTGACAGCGCGGGCGCGGAGGATAGCCGCCCGGCACCGGACTTAGACAAGCCCCCAGAAGCGCTCGAGACGGACCCCGCGCAACGCGACGCGGAGGAGCCCGAGCAGCCGTCCAAAAAGGGAAAGAAATTCGACAAGCCTCCGTTCAGCTACAACGCGCTCATCATGATGGCCATACGGCAGAGTCCCGAGAAGCGGCTCACGCTCAACGGCATCTACGAGTTCATCATGAAGAACTTCCCGTACTACCGGGAGCACAAGCAGGGCTGGCAGAACTCCATCCGGCACAATCTGAGCCTCAATAAGTGCTTCGTGAAGGTGCCGCGGCACTACGACGATCCGGGTAAAGGGAACTACTGGATGCTCGACCCCTCCAGCGATGACGTGTTCATCGGCGGGACCACCGGGAAGCTCCGGCGGCGCTCGGCGACCTCGCGGGGCAAGCTGGTGATGAAAAGGGGCCTCCGCTTCGCGCCCCTCGGACTCGGACTGGGCGAACGCCCGAGCAACCCGCTCTACTGGCAGCTGTCTCCGTTCTTACCGCTGCACCACTCGCACTATAACGGCTCCGCGCACGGATTTCTAAACCAAGGACACGCGTATGGATCTTTACTCCCGGGGGTCGAGCCGCTCGGGAACGGGGATATGTCTCGCCCGATTCTGGGAGCCTCTAGCGGGAGTATCAACGGGTACGGAGTGTCTCCGCCGTCCGCTGCTGGATTACTCTCAGGGCACAATGGATACTTCGTGCCGGGCGCGCAGCAGCCGCAGTCTCTGGCGAGCGCGCCGGGTTACGGCATCTCCAGCTCTCCGTCCCCGCTTCTCTCGGATTCCCTAAGAACTAGTTTGCCGTCCTTCACATCGCCACTTTCCAGCGGACTCCTGTCTCAACACAAACGCGTCGCGCCCAATTCTTTCCTGAGCTGAGCGTCGCGCGCGTCCTCTCCAAACTTTCCTAGAAAACCTCGCGCTTTGTGCGTCTGTCTGGATTTAATTTTTTTTCTCTATTTAAGATCATGGTAGTATAATGTTATGCCAAAGGCAATAACCGTACGTGTTTGTTCTTTTGTTTTTCTTTTTTCTAAAAAAAAAAAAAAGTATTATTTATAGTATTTCTTTGTGAATGATGGTTTTGTATTTATTCAAAAGTTTTTTTGTTTTTTTTTGTGGGATATTGTTATTATTAGATGTTTGGCACATATTATTCGTTTAGTATGACTAATTCCTTTTTTATTTAAAGTATAATGTCCCAAACTGTGAATGCGCCTTAATATCTTAAATCAGGGTTGAGCGTTCGGACTGACTCAGGTGTGCGTTCTGACAATTCAACATTATTATTATTATTATTAGCTGTGTAAACCTGGAATAGGGTAAATATGAGTCTATATGCAATGTTTATGTGTGGGCCTGTGTCCAGAGACTATAGTAAAGCGAAGCTACTGAATTAAAGCACTGGATTTAATGAACTGTGTGTGGATGAGTTTATATATGTCATAAAATACTGTTCTGTGATGACACGACAGGGGCAGTCTGGGTCTGTCCCATATTTACACACATTACAGTAGAGTTTTGCCTGGTTCATCACCAAAGACAGATCATTAATGAATATTATTATTATTATTTTGGAAATATAACATCCCTGCATACTGATTCGCTCTGAAGCCATTATTTAAACTCTCTGTGAAAACAGGCGTTTATCAGAAATGTGATTGTTTATTTCCCTTTAGTTTGAATCTACATGTGGTTTATAGTTCTGCACCTTTAGTCGCCATGCTCATTTAATGTACTAGTTTGTCGTTTTTCTTTTCTCTCTTGTATATTTTGCCTGAACTTCAGTTCAGAACAAAGAAATAAAGTATTGAAATATTTCTGTATGAATGCAAAGAGCGTCATTTCCAGTCACGATGCTGCACAAACACTCACCAGCTCGAGGGCTTTAATGCATTCAGCTTTTCCTATATTATTATTTAATATACCGATTTAAATGCATTTATGTCATGCATGCGATGCTGAAACAGGGCTGATGGTTCAGACGAGAATATATATATATATATATATATATATATATATATATATATAATTCCATTATTACGTCATTGATAAACATTACACATGCTTAACAACAGTAGTTTATGCACATTCGCACATAATTATAGGCTAAATATTAAAGTTGCATGACTTTTCATTAAATATATTAAAGTTGCATGACTTTTCATTAAATATATTAAAGTTGCATGACTTTTCATTAAATATATTAAAGTTGCATGACATTTCATAAGCATAATAATAACCAATTCATTTATAAAACTACAGCGCCTCGAACAATAGGAAGAAACTCTAAAATGCACGAACTAATGTCGTGTTGATGGGCCTAACTCATAAAAGTGAGACGAAATAAGTGAGATATAACGAGCAAAATGGGTTTATCGCGTCATCGTGAGCCAATAGAAATAAATAAGCCCAAACTTACTGTGCAGATGTTGGTGCAGCTCCACGTGTGTGTGAGGAGAAGCTCTCAGTGAAGTCCAGACTCCTTCAGCAGCGCTCAGAGGGAGGGACTGACGGACAAAGGCCTGTTCATGTCTTTATTTACATACTGACTCGAATAAAACACCAAATAACGCCTTTACTGGTGCTCTTTTGTTTTGACGTGTTAAAATAATGTCTTTTAATTAGGAAGTCATAGGTTTAAATGAATTATTTAAAATAAAAGTTTTACGAAACTTCTGATTCAGAGCCAAATGAGGCTTATAGAAGAACTTTTTCTTTTTTACTGTTCAAATTTCGTCAAGGCCCGATTTTTATGTATTTATTTAATTACATCGATAGAAATATAATAATATAATAAATAACAGGTAATAAATAACCATCAAAGGAAGAAACATTATAACTTCAATCAATTTTAATGTCAAAAAAGAAGAAGAAGAAAAAAAGGTAGCGTTAAAAAAAAAAGGATTTTTTCCAATGAAAAAACACTGTTGCATTTAGGAGTTTAGGTCTTACATGCAACAGGCACACACACACACACACATATATATATATATATATATATATATATAGTAGTCAACATTTGAAGTGGATCAAAAAAGTTAATCAAAGTTGTCCTAAGAAGAAGGTTTTTGGACAACTCTGATGAAAGGTTTTGATCCATTTCAAATGTTGACTACTATATGAAATAAAATTTTATATTAAGATAAAAAAAAAAAATTTGCTCTGTTTCTTTGGGGAACCAAAGTAATCAGAATTGAATTAAATAAATAAATAAATGTACTAGTTTATTTATTTTTCCCACAGTATTTTGCGCTACTTTGGTTCTTAAACTCAGCGACAAAATCAGCGGCAGAATTTCCCGCGCTCACACTCCAAAAGCCTTTTTTTTTAAGATTTACGCAATTTAATTAGCAGTAAAATTTTATCAAATTGAATTGAATAGCCTAATCCTTACATATTTTAATTGAATAATTGAACAATCCTTAATCAATTATTCAAAAATGCTGGGTTAAAAACAACCCAAGTTGGGCTGTAAATGGACAAACCCTGAGATTGGGTTGTTTTAACCCAGCAGTTGGGTTAAATGTTTGCCCAACCTGCTGGGCAGTTTTATTTAACTCAACTATTGTTTAAAAATTACTGTATGTCTGGCTTAAAATGAACCCAAAATATGTTGGAAATTAAAAATCAGACACATAATTACTAGAGGCAACAATAATAATCAAAAGGCGAACATTTATTAATAAGCAATTTAATAAATATTTATTTGTTTAATTATTTATTATACTTATTAATAAATGTTCATTTATTAAACATATTTTCAAAAATGTTAATTTCCAACATATTTTGGGTTCATTTTAAGCAAGAAATATAGTAATTTTTAAACAATAGTTGAGTTAAATAAAACTACAAACATTTAACCCAATTGCTGGGTTAAACACAACCCAGTCTCTGGGTTTGTCCATTTACAGCCCAACTTGGGTTATTTTTAACTCAACATTTTTTAGACTGTATTAAATTCCATAAATCTTAAAAAAAAGGCTTTTTTAAAGTGCAGTGTTTTAATTCAGAGACTCGTCAGAACAGGTTTGTAATGAAATCTGCCACACATTTAGGAATGCAGTAACACACAAGATCAAACTCAACATCTGCATTGTCTTGAAGAAGAGATGGTAAGAGAATAAGGTATCAAAATCAAGGCGTTTCTTGGCTCTTGGTGAAACATCTATATCATACTGGGATTGGGATCTCAACCTGTAACCCATATGAAGTAATTAATTGATCATTAGAAGTGTAGGATGGTCAGTTTGGTTAATTCTCCTCTTCCTGCTCTTTTGTTCAGTGTCTCTGAAGTGGAAGTGTGTTTCTGTGTCTCTTCATGGAGGTATAAGACTCTTCTCCTCCTCTTTTAGGCCTCTGACAATAGAGGGTCTTAAAGGCTCTTTTTCAGGTCACTGGAGACAAACTGCTGCTAATTTGCCACAAAGTCTTTCCTCTGAGCAGCGGAGAAGAGCATTATGGGCCGTTTAGGGATCAATACTCCTGCTGAATGCCTTAAAAACACTAATGAGCGTCACGCTGACTTAAAATAACAGCAGAACTGTGTCTTCATACATACAGACTAAATGAAGCAGGGCTCGTTGAATTTTGACCTTAATCCAGAGCAGTTTTACCAGAATGATAATAATTGCAAAGATTGTGAGATTCTGGTGTTTTCAGGAATAGACACATGATATCCTGCCATGACAGACACACAGGTGATGTTTACTATCAAATTCCCAACCGGATGAACCGGAGACAGGGATGATATCCAGAAAACACACAATATCTGTCTAAACATGTCCGACAGAATACACTCACATTCATTCAGTTCAAAAACAGCTTTATTAATATCACTGTAAACAATACACTTAATACAATACAGCAGTCTTTGAAAAAGATTAACTGTGAATTGTAAAGTTTATACAAATATAATTTAAAAGTAAAATAAAAAGTTAAAAGTCCACAATACCACAGTATATGACATAAAAGATGAACTTTACAGAATAAATATTATGTATAAAATGAAAAGGAATATGTAAAACAACATTCAAAATTCTTTCCCATCAGAAAACTGTAAAAAAAAGAGAGGAAAAGTTGGGAAATCAGGGAAAATTGTGTCAAATTGAATAGAGAACAGTAATCCAATTATATATATATATATATATATATATATATATATATATATATATATATATATTTATACACACACACACACATATATTTATATATATATATATACACACACACACACATATGTGTATGTATGCTTGTGTGTATACATATATATATGTGTGTGTGTGTGTGTGTGTGTGTGTGTGTGAGTATGAGTGTGTATATATATATGTTACAACCCATGTTTGGGTCAAATATGGAAAAACCCAACCCAATATATATATATATATATGTGTGTGTGTGTATATGACATAAAAGATGAACATTACAGAATAAATTTTATGTATAAAATGAAAAGGAATATGTAAAACAACATTCAAAATTATTTCGCGACAGAAAACTGTAGAAAAAAGAGAAAAAAGTTTGGAAATCAGGGAAAATTGTGTCAAATTGAATAGAAAACAGTAATCCAATTATTTATATATATACACAAAACAACCTATTATCTGAATATGTTCTATGTTCTGAATATTATCTAAATATACAAACACTCAAAAGGACATTTTCGTCATGTTTCTCAGAAACACGTAGTAAACAAAGTAAACAGAGATTTCAGATGTTTGAGATGTTATAATGTCTTGTGTTTTGAGTAGAATGACATATTTATAGTCTGATTTCCACTACATCTGTTCAAAAAGTGTGTAAAATGTATGTTCATAATGTATTTGAAAAGAAAAAGAAATACTGTGCATAGAATTTGCTAAATAAAACGATTTTCTGCTCTGTCCACAGTCACACCACGATTAAATGACAACAGTTTTAACACGCGTCAGACAGACTGTAACTGTTTATAGAGCTCCGCCATTACGGCGTGACGTATATCCATACAAGCGCAACGTATACAGACGCCATTTACTATAAACCGCCTCCGTTCACGAGGACTGGTGGAAGCCATTTTGTGTGTCATTCAAGCATGACACGAGAAGTCTTGAGACGTTGAGCTCCAGTGAAAAGGGCCGAGACCTCTAGTAGGTGTTGGTTGATGTAACTCTAACACATCAGACACGCTCTGATACCCAGGGGTTAAAAACGGCCCACTGCCGGAGCCTGCGTTCACGGATCTGTACTGTTCCCACAGACTCTCTCACGCTCCCTCTGAACCTCAGCTCTGGTTCTGAACAATTTACCCCAGTTAGACCCTTCCAGGCTCATCGTACGCCCTATCCAGTGCACACTACACACTCAAAATGATTTTGTAAACAAAATCCAGCTAATATACAAGCAAAACAGACCATCATATAGTATAATTAATAACACATTAGTCCATCAAATGGCTTAACCACCTGTCACTGTTAGAAAAAGTACTGAACTAAACATTTTTTAGTTTATTCAAAATAATTTTGACTCTAAAATTGCTCTAAATTCAAAGTCATTCATCTAACCAAGTTGTGTTTTTCTAAATTTGAAGTTGATATCACAAAAACATGAGTCGCTAGAGTTTGTTTTCACAGAATGAAAGCTTTCAATATAACTTACTGTGTGTGATCGCAGCACACTGTGCAGACAATTAAATGTACCGGGCTAAAACACACACACACACACACACAAAGGAAGATGGTTAATGATATATTTTCTGTAGTTTATGTCTGTCCTGAGATCCTCCCATGAGGAACGAGGGTGTGTTTCCTAAATGTCAAACCCCTCAAACCCGCTGAAAAGAGCTGAACTAACTCAAGAACTGAGTATTAACCCATGCTGGACTAACCAAACCCATCCTTCACTCACCAGAAGGTAAAATCATTATTTAAAACAATTATTTTATATGTAATGTTTGATTTGATTTAATTAGACTGGTCATATATATACAGGGTTGGGAAGGTTACTTCTAAAATGTATTTTAAACAACATCATTTTTCCCACAATATTTCTTGAAGGAAAAAAATGCAGACAATCTTAGAAAAAAGAAAAAAAAATATATAGATGCTCAAGAAGGCAAAACTTGATGCATAAAGAGCTGGGGTGTAAAATTTTTAAATTGGATGAACAGGGGAAATTGTACTTATTTATATGATCTTTAAACAAAATAAGAAAAATTTATATATCATCCTGTTCAAAAGTTTTCACCCCCTGCTCTTAATGCATTGTGTTCTATAGAAGCTTATTTCTGCCGGTAAATATTATAAATAATAAATAAAAAAGGTAATTGTGACTTTTTATCTCACAGTTCTGACGTTTTTCTCACAATTGTGAGTTATAAAGTCAGAATTGCAAGTTGTAAAGTCGCAATTCTGAGAAAAAGAGGGGTCTTTTTTCCCCTCATAATTGGACATTATAACTCAGAATTGCGAGTTCATCTCAAAAGTCTGAGATGTAAACTTTCAATTGTGAGAAAAAAGTCAGAATTACTTAAACGAGACTCACAAACAGCTATCAGAAACAATGAAAACAGCAGTAGTTTCATCAGGTAATGAAACAGATTCAGGTGTTTGTACATTTTTGAATGAGGAAATCTGTATAAATTCAGTCATTTTGTCTTGTGAAGTGTGTGTAAACATCTAATATGTTGAACAGCTTATTCAGGACAGTCCTAAATAAAAATAACATACAATTTTTATGATCCCAGATCCCTCTTATTTTGTTATATATTTATATGAAACGTAATGAAACTGTAATGAAATACAGTTACTCAAATTTTGTATTTCGTTACTCTCCAACCCTGTATATATATATATATCAAATAATGATAACATCAACATCAAATAATGATAGCTCAAAAATATTCATATAAAATAAATCAATTTAACATCCAGGTGTCTAGTTGTGATTTGCCTTGTATTTTCTTTTGTTTTTCCCTTTTTAAATAAATACATAAAAATACATTAATAAAATAATAAAAAATGAATGATTTCTGAGTGAAGAATCATGTTCAAATGCATCTGTAAAGATTTGTAAGCAGTCAGTTCATCATTAAATATCTTGTGGAATTGTTTTCAGAATCATCTGTGTGTGTTTTCTTCTGAAATAATATTTGCACATTGTGAAAATAATAGCAAATTGGTTGAGATAATTCATTAAAATCTTACTGGCTGCTATTTTCCGTTTGTCAAAGTTTTGGAAATCCTGAATAAAATTGCTTTACTCTGTCCTTTAAATTAAAGATGGATATTTTAACTTCAATCTTGCACATGAACTGCTGCAGAAACATTAAAGCTTAATACATTTTACATTTTGTTTTTCACACAATAACACAGTGTTAAATATATTTCTAACAGTGAATTCTAGTGAATCTCAAAAATGCAAAACAGCAGAAAGTCAGAGCATGAGTTTCATATAAACTTCACATATTCATCAATGTCTTCACAATAAAAAACAACAAAACTCGTAGTGTACTAAAAGAATATTGAAAGAGCAACCAATTTATCTTACACACACACACACACACACACATATATATATATATATATATATATATACAGTTGCATGAAAAAGTATGGGAACCACTTGCAAAATCTGTGAAAATGTGAATAATTTTAACAAAATGGCAGAAGGAAACACGATGCATTAAGAGCCGGGGGTGAAAACCTTTTGAATTTGAAGATCAAGGAATATTGTACTTAATTTGTCTTCTGGCAAACATTTAAGTATCTTCTGTTGCTTCCGAAGGGCAGTACTAAATGAAAAAAATGATATTTAAACAAAATAAGAAAAATGTGGACATCTTCACCCTGTTCAAAAGTTTTCACCCCCCGACTCTTAATGCATCGCGTTTCCTTCTGGAGCATCAGTGAATGTTTGAACCTTTTTTAATAGTTGTGTTTGAGTCCCTCAGTCGTCCTCAGTGTGAAAAGACGGATCTCGAAATCATTCAGTCACTGCTGGAAAGGGTTCAAATATGCAAAAGATGCTGGAAAACTGAAGAATTTTTGGGACCCGGAGGATTTCTCTGAAGAACAGAGCTCAGTTTAACTGCTCAGGACAAACAAGGGACTCATGAACAACCTATTTTTTTGTCTTGTGGACTTTATGTAAACATCGTTTATGTAAAATATCTTACTAAGGACAGTACTAAATAAAAAATAACACACATTTTCTATGATCGCTCTTATTTTGTTAAAATAATTCACATTTTCACAGATTCTGCAAGTGGTTCCCATACTTTTTCATGCAACTGTATGTATGTATATATATATATATATATATATATATATATGTATAAAAAATATATACATAAAAATAGATATAAAAATATATACACACATACACGATATTCTATATATTTTTTCCCTCAAATTTTCAAATCAGATTTTCACTAATAATATATTTAGTTTTTATACATTATTACGTATATATATATATATATATATATATATATGTGTGTGTGTGTGTGTGTGTGTGTGCGTGTGAATATATATATATATATATATATGCCAAAAATAAGTCATCATTTATTTATTGATATTTTTAAATTTATTTATACCTATATTGATTCCACTGACTTCAAACAATGAAATCTCACGTTCAACTCGAGCGTTACGGTGTTTGTTGAGTAGCGCTAAACTTTCCCACTAAACAAACTAGAACTTCCAAAAATTCTATACTAATAACAATAATAATAATAAATCCTCTAGGTGATTTTGCACAGAAGAAATAAACAGATGAAAATGCACTGAAACAGAAACTTGAAATCATATTCAATAGAAATGTGTTTAGGACACGTCCCTCCGGACCCTCCCGATGTGCTTGATGACTTGTAAACTAATCAGGGTAACGACGAGGGAGGCCGGATCCTTTTGGAGTCTGAGTGCCGCCCATGACGGGGGTGAAAGGGTTAAACAAACAGCAATAATCCCGCGTGACGCTGGAAGAACCTGGGAACGCTTGTGGCCCGCTTGACGCATCTCATCCAACATGTGTGAGTGAGCAGACAACAGTTTATCTTAAACCGCGAGCCGAGAACGCCAGGGTGTGACCCCGTAATGAGCGCAAAACCTGCTGGGATTGAATTTACGTCCCGGGATATGGCAGATAGTTCGGAAACTTAATTACTTCTTATTAATCATAAAACGATGACATTTTCACCGAGCTCCCTGTGCAGCAAAAACACTGCTGTATTGTACCTCAACCTTTTCATTAGTAATTCTCTGAATTATTTATTGGCACGGTTTTTTGGGTGGGCGGAGTGTCTTATTCAGCAGAAGCGGCCCACCCTCGGGTCTCTCTGCCCCCCTCGTTCAGTCATGCTAACATGTATTCAGTCTGACAGCCGCGGTCTGAACGGGACTCAGCATGTTTGATCCCCCCTCCACCCTCCCGCAGATTCCCACAATACTGAACAACAAAAGGCCGAGCGTTAATGTCAGACCTCCGTCCGTGAGCCTATAGGGAGAATCAACGTATGGATCTGACTAATTGTAGAGAGGAACGGGACTGACGCTCAGATGGATTTACAATGAAGAGGCGGATTTGACTTTAAAGAACACACAGGAAGTGACATCATTTGGAGTCATCACAGGAAGACAGGTACGTAATCTCAATTCGGTTTTCATGCAGATGGCATGTACTGAACTTATTGTAAACAACAAATGTGTTTTTCAGATAATTTATGATTATGTATATTCACTAAAAAGCAACCTGTGGTCAATTTGAATGTATTTTAAACTGTCATTTATTCCTGTGATCAAAGCTGGATTTTCTGCTCATAAAGGCTGCATTTATTTGATCAAAATACAGTAAAAATTGTGAAATATTTTTACAATGTAAAACAGCTGTTTTCTATGTGAATATATAGTAAAGTGTAATTTATTCCAGTGATCAAAGCTGAATTTTCAGCAGTCTTCAGTGTCACATGATCCTTCAGAAATCATTCTAATATGATGATTTGCTGCTCAAGAAACATTTATGATTATTATCAGTGTTGAAAACAGATTCATATTTTTGTGGAAACCGTCATACATTTAATTTTTCAGGATTCTTTGATGAAAAGAAAAGCATTTATTTGAAATTTAAATTTTCTGTAACAAATTATAAGTCTTTACTGTCACCTTTAATCAGTTTAATGCATCCTTGTAATATTTAAAAAGTTTGTACTGACCCCAAACGTTTGAACTTTATGTGTTTAAGTATTTAGCTGTTATTTATAAAATATTTATTTATATATAGTTGAAGAAAATGTAAAAAATAAATGATAAAAAAATAAACAAAAATAATACAAATAATTATAAAATAAAATTCTCATATTATAATATAAACTTATAATATAAAAAATTATAAAATTACAATATAAAAAATACAGGCTCAGCAAAAGCTGTTCAGTTGTATATACACTGCCATTCAAAAGTTTGTGATTGGTAAGATTTTTTATGTTTTTAAAATAAGTCTCTTCTGCTCACCAAGGCTGCATTTATTTGATCAAAAATGCATAAAATTGTGAAATATTTTACACACTTTTAGGTTAGCAGGGCATCTCAGGGAACACACACACACACACACACACACACACACACACACACACACACACAGTATTGAATCCAGCGCTGTTATGATACTCCATACAGTAGAGTTGTGTCAGTGAATGGATACTGTGATATTCAGCCTCAGGGTTTCCTCTGTTTATGTAGAACCACATCAGATGATGAGACTGGAATTATGGGTAAAAACTGCCTAAAGCAAAAAATAACAAATTAGTCCAATTTACCTCTAAAAAAAAGGAGGAAACCCTACACTTTAGGGTCTCTGTCTGTGAGATATAATTGGTTTGATAGCTGAAAATACACTAGCTTTTGGTGTGCCTTTGATTCAGGTATGTATATATATATATAAATGCATTTTACATTTTTATCATTTCAAGTATATTTATAAATAACTATTAAACCAATTTTATTAATAACTCAATATAACAAAAATAAATAAATACATATACACACACAAGCACGCACACACACACACACACACACACACACACACACACACACACACACACACACACATCATGTAAATCATGTAAATACAGTCACAGGTAGAGGCTGATGTTCTCCCTCTACAGGTCAATGTGTGTAACTGCAGGCCGTCCTGAGCACAACTCCAACAGATCATTTTAGGCTAAAGCATGAAACAACAACAACAAAACATTTATATAACAAAAACACTCACTCTTAAAAATGACAGCGGTCTGTTTTGTAATCTTTACATACTGGATACTGCTCAGATTGAAGTATTAAAGCGTTTGTGTTCAAGACATGAATGATTCCTCAAATCATGCTTTTGCAGCCACTCATAATGTCCTAGAAGAGATTCCACAGGTGACGACACTCGTTTTCTTCAGGAAATATCAAAATCACATCGCTGTTTATCTCTGATATTTTTATTGTCAGCTGCTCACTAGACATGATGGCCATTTGTTCGGGCGATAATGCAATTGCACCTAACAAAATGATTTTTATTGATTTTTATGAATCCATATTTTCTGAGTATTGAAAAGATGGGAATTCTGGTTACATAACATCAATCAATTTAGTAGTAGTTTAATTAACTAGGCCTATAATAGCCCTGATAATTTGTATATTTATATATCATGTCATTTTATATGTGCATCTCTTTCTGGTTCTGTGAATTTTATATATATATGAGTTCTTGAATCAATTTTAAAGAACCCTTTATGTCAAAAAGGTTATAAAAAAGTACAAATGTCTTAGTCAATCATTTTGTACCTTAAAAACCTATCTTTGGTAATCAAAATTACATATTTAAACTTTTTTTCCTGTCAAAATAATTTCTTCATGCCTTAAAATATCTTGAATGTAACTCGACACCCTTGCTTCATGAATATACAAATTAGCCCCGCCTCCACTCAATCACAGCAGCTCGGATTACCTGATCCACACGCTCAACTGTAGTCAACGCTACATTATGGCAAATATCGGTTTAATATGTTTGAAGCAGAAACTGATTCAGAAGAAGAGGAGGAAGAGTGAATAATACAGACTCGTCCACTTATCAGAATGATGATGCGTTTTATACAACGCTCGTCTACATAACAGTAATTGATATGATTAGCCTTTGGCTTGACTATGTTATCAAACAGCTAATAATGTGTTGCTGATGTTACACAAACCATGTTCCCGTTCACCATCTCAGAGTCAGACAGTTGTCTTCTAACAATCAGCATCGAACATCATAGAAAGTCAGTGGAGAAAAGCCCCGCCCACACGTGACGGGATTGGTCACGTTTGTGACGGTAGGAAACAGGGGCGGGGTTTTTGAGGGAGGGTCTTTGGAAATGGCCACACAGATGTATAAACAACATTAAAAAGTTGATTTTCGCCACAGGGGGTCTTTAAATAATTGCATAACACTTTCATGTTTAACGGGTTATTTAATTTTTTTCTAGTGATCAAAGTATGTTTTCTTTTGAAGCTCGTTTCCGCCACTAAATAAAAACATAAAAAAGGTAATTGCGAATTTTATCTCACAATTCTGACTTTTTTTCTCGCAATTGCAAGTTTTTATAACTCGCAATTCTGACTTTATATCTTGCAATTCTGACTTTATAACTCGCAATTCTGACTTTATATCTCACAATTCTGACTTTATATCTCGCAATTCTGACTTTATATCTCGCAATTCTGACTTTATAACTCGCAATTCTGACTTTATAACTCGCAATTCTGACTTTATATCTCGCAATTCTGACTTTATAACTCGCAATTCTGACTTTATATCTCGCAATTCTGACTTTATATCTCGCAATTCTGACTTTATAACTCGCAATTCTGACTTTATATCTCGCAATTCTGACTTTATAACTCACAATTCTGACTTTATAACTCGCAATTCTGACTTTATATCTCGCAATTCTGACTTTATATCTCACAATTCTGACTTTATATCTCGCAATTCAGACTTTATATCTCGCAATTCTGACTTTATATCTCGCAATTCTGACTTTATATCTCGCAATTCTGACTTTATATCTCGCAATTCTGACTTTATATCTCGCAATTCTGACTTTATATCTCGCAATTCTGACTTTATAACTCAATTCTGACTTTATAACTCGCAATTCTGACTTTATAACTCGCAATTCTGACTTTATAACTCGCAATTCTGACTTTATATCTCGCAATTCTGACTTTATATCGCGCAATTCTGACTTTATATCACGCAATTCTGACTTTATATCTCGCAATTCTGACTTTATATCACGCAATTCTGACTTTATAACTCGCAATTCTGACTTTATAACTCGCAATTCTGACTTTATAACTCAATTCTGACTTTATATCTCGCAATTCTGACTTTATAACTCGCAATTCTGACTTTATAACTCGCAATTCTGACTTTATAACTCACAATTCTGACTTTATATCTCGCAATTCTGACTTTATATCTCGCAATTCTGACTTTATAACTCGCAATTCTGACTTTATAACTCACAATTCTGACTTTATATCTCGCAATTCTGACTTTATATCTCGCAATTCTGACTTTATATCTCGCAATTCTGACTTTATAACTCGCAATTCTGACTTTATATCTCGCAATTCTGACTTTATATCTCGCAATTCTGACTTTATATCTCGCAATTCTGACTTTATAACTCGCAATTCTGACTTTATAACTCGCAATTCTGACTTTATATCTCGCAATTCTGACTTTATAACTCGCAATTCTGACTTTATAACTCGCAATTCTGACTTTATATCTCGCAATTCTGACTTTATAACTCGCAATTCTGACTTTATAACTCGCAATTCTGACTTTATAACTCGCAATTCTGACTTTATATCTCGCAATTCTGACTTTATAACTCGCAATTCTGACTTTATAACTCGCAATTCTGACTTTATAACTCGCAATTCTGACTTTATATCTCGCAATTCTGACTTTATAACTCGCAATTCTGACTTTATATCTCACAATTCTGACTTTATATCACGCAACACTGCAAAGCAAATGATGCATGTCTGAAATATATTTGACTGTGGCCTAAACACACACATTCACAGCATCAGTGCTGTCGTGTAAATCCTGAAGTTCACCAGCATGAAGGCTGGACGATTTGTTGCCAGTCCTTTAAAGCCCTGGTAATTTCTGGCGAGCAGCCCGTGTTTGTTTGCGCTGCGTGTCATTGTGTTTAGATACAAAAACATGAGGTGCCGTGAACCCTGATGGAATCAGTCAATTGTCTAAAGTGAAGGCATTGATAGATCAGAGGGAATGCTGCCGTGTTTGTGCACTGTGAAGACAATCGATTGAAACAGGGAAATGTTTCAGAACACGGCCTCCATTAGCTTGAGCCAAAGGAATTAAAAGCCCTTAATTATTTCAAGTTCAATAGACTGAAGACTACAGCCATGTTTGGAATGGATTACTAGCTTTACCTCTCACTGAATCTGAACTGGGTTTTTCTTCAGGACATGAAGCTGCGATTCAACACAGCAGCAAATGTAAACAAAATCAAACAATGAAACTTATTAATGTTACATACTCTTAACTGGGGTCGTCTCTCATGCACACCTGATCATCATCCTAAACATCAGAAATACAAGTGAAATGTGTTCAACATATGGGCTGTAGAGTGAGGGGAGGATTCATGAACTGACCACCGCTGAAGCGGCACTGAACGGGTTAAACTCGGCGGTGTGTGTGTTGGGAACATCCTGACCTACATCCGTTCACCTCCTCTGCCTGTACTAATCCCGCTCTCCCAGCGCAGGGATCTCTGAGGTGTTGAGTCCTTATCAAAGCGGGATTCATCATCTCTGCTCCTGATCTGATTCAAGATGCATTCACATTCAATTAGCAGCACGTAATCTGAATTTAAGGAAGGTGGCGGCGAGTATGTGACAGAACGCGAGCACCAGCGGATGGATTATGTTGTAATGTTGGGAAAACAGCCGTGGGTGCGATGCAAAGGGGATTATGTTTAAGCTAGCCGAGAAACGACAATCCTTCAAAAAATAATAAGGGCAACAATTTGTTGACCTGTGTCCAGGTGTGAGCAAACACTGGGGTGTTAAGGCTGTATTTTAAAAAGGGTGACGTGAGGTGGTGGTTTAATTTAGCAAATGGATCAGGAAATGAGGATTCAAAGCTGTTTAAAGTCGAGCGGAGAGCTTCAATGTACCTGGTTAACGTCATTCAGGTGAGGAAAAACCTCGTAAGCCAATGAGTGTCACTGAATGTAGCCTGGAGCACACGAGGTCCTTTTATACACATGAAACTTTGCATTCACGTTCATTTTCAAGTAATTTTACTTCAATAACTTGCAACGGGATATTTGACAATAAAACAAATGCAGGGCAGGGCTTGATTTTATCCATTTTAATTAATTGGATGATGAAGAACGGCCGTTAGATATCAGAATGGAGCCAGGTAAGAGGGATTTGTGACGTTATCTGAAACGCAAAGTAATTTTAGAGGAGGAGAAAGTTATTTTGATATAAGATTATGAAAGGAAGGAAATAGGGCCAATCTGATTCTGAATTTAAACATGAAACAAATGTACAATAATACACTTGCACTGAAAATCAGTTCAAAGTACGGCCAAAACACGTAGAAAATACAAGTATTCATCACCTCATCAGCTTTACAGCTCGAACAACACACCATTTTTCACCAAATTATTCCATTCAGTTTGTTGCTGTAACAAAAATATGCATTTTAAACGTTAATTATTATATATATACACATTTTTACAAATGAAAAGACAAGTCTAAATGATTTCCTGTGGTAAAATATGATTTTGTAGATACAGTAGAGCTGAATTTGAATATTTTAACCTGTAATATTCTGTATATAAGCTAATTAGAGTATTTTACATAACCTTATCATACATACATATACACACACATACACATATATACTATATATATATATATATATAGTACTGAATTTAAAATTTTATTTTATTTGTGGATAGTAAATACTGAATCAATCAATTAATAAATCAATAAAAAATATTAATTTATTTACACATCAAAATATCCATGCATAAACTTAAATTTAAATAAATGAAACTAAAATTAATAATTCAAATCAACCGAAAGAAAAGAAAAATGTTTCTTATAAAAAAGTTTTGTGAAGTTTTGCTTTTTTCTGAGGTCATACAGAGAAATTTTATGCTTAACCCCGTAAGGTTACCAAAACACACACACACACACACACACACACACACACACACACACACGCTCTAGGTTTTCATGTTTTATGGGGACTTTCCATAGACACAATGATTATTATACTGTACGAACTTTATATTAAATCCCCCTACATTAACCCTACCCCTCACAGAAAACTTTCTGCATTTTTACATTTTCAAAAAAACATCACTTAGTATGATTTATAATCTGCTTTCCTCATGGGGACGAAAAAAATATCCGCACAAGGTCAAGGATTTCAAATATTGCCATCTTTGTGGGGACATTTTGTCCTCATAATGTAGGGTTTACCAGGACCACACACACACACACACAATGACAGGTGGCAGATTCTTCTCAACTGCCTGTTATGTACACAAATGATTTGCTCCAACATGGGGCGAAACGGCGAACAGGTCAAGACGCTCTATTGAGCCTGTCAGCGCCTGAGTGGCCCCACGTCGAGAGACCATTAGACTGGGGGCATCAGAGTCCCGCTATGACAAACTGTGTGTGCTGTCACATTCATTCTGCCCGTGTGTGTGTGTGTGTGTGTGTGTGTGTGTGTGATCACCGCACCATCACTTCAGGGATCAGCCCGAGTGAGATTACAGAGATGTTGATGGCACACTGGCGAGTCCTGCAGAGAGGATTACCAGCGAAAATCAAATCAAATCTCTCATATTATGTTTGTGTTATTCAAAAGTTTACAGAGGAACAGCTTTTGTCCTCATGAGCCTGTGCAAACTCAAAACCTTGATGAAAAATAGAGAACACGAGCCGACAAAGACCTGAAGAGATCAGCGGCGATACAACCGCAGCTTTAAAAATGATCAAATGTGATTTATTAGATGCTAAAATACTTTCTCTTATCTCAGTTTCATTTGTAGAGACTGTAAGACATTCATAAGGCTGATCTCCGCATCTCTCTGTGACGCTACCAAAACCATTTGAGCATCGCAAACTCAAACAGTGACGCCAGTTTTGGACGGGACTATCTGTCGCTTTTTTGCAGTTTTGAAAATATAACATATTTCTCACAAAAAGTCAACACCAACTGCAACTCATTATACTTCCATAACGTGATGACAGTAGAGCAGTGGTTTACAAAAGGAAATAAGGTCAATCTCAATCTGAATTAAAGCAAAAACACGTGTATGAAAATGCGCTTGCAACGAAAGAAATACACATATTCATCACCTCGTCAACTTTACAAAAATGTGTGTTTTAAAGGAATAAATAAAAAAGCATATCTTGAATAAATGCATGCATGTGAATGTACTGTAGGACAGGACTTGATTTCATCCACTGATTTGGATGAGTTTGGAAAATCGTTAACCAGATTATCGCATTATTTTTCTTTAGAAGAACATGCAGGAAGGTGCATTAAAAGGGACCTATTTTTTCAACATATGACATAATATAAGTCTTCAGAATGTGTCTGAAGTTTCAGCTCAAAATACCCCACAAATCATTTATTATACCATGTTGTAAATGCCCATTTTTGAGTGGAAGGAAAAACGTCATGTTTTCGTGCATGTATCTTTAAATGCAAATGAGCTGCTGCTCCCCACCCCCTTTCCAGAAGAGGGCGGAGCCTGTACAACTCCTGCATCAGATACTCTGCTAAAAACATTTGAAACATTATTGATATATGGTTTTCTGAGCGCACACATCTGAAGCACGCGCACAGAAAGCTGACTGTCAGGCGGCGCGTCGTGTGAGTATCAAACTAAGTTCTCTTTCATGTCTTATTGCGCTTAAACTATCAAATACACACAAGGTTATGTCAAAAACACAAAGTTCACACAGTCGGTTATGTCTGTGAAAGTAAACAGCAGGGAAAGAAATCACATGTGTATATTAGATCTGTGTATTAAAGTGACAGCAGCGTAATATACAGTACCTTCTGCTGTAAATGATGTTAATATGAACCAAACAACAAAAGAAAAACAGAAAATCACTCACTGCTCTTGATTAAACAACTTTAGTAGCTTTAATGAGAATACATTTCTTACTTGAATGCTGCTGTTAAATGCTCTAAACATGGCGGACTGTGTACAGCTCCTCAGGGGAGGGGCTAAGCGAATAGGGCGGAGTCCGTCAGCAGTCGTGGGCGGGGCTTCTTACGCAAGAGTCTGGAATCGCTCATCTGGAAAGACTGTTTCTGATTTATGGGGATTATAAATAAAGGAGTGGGTGGATTTTTACCATTATAGGGTGGTTGTGTACACACACTGGGATTAAAATTTTGCATAATAGGTCCCCTTTAAGAAAACCAACAGGGTCAGTTTTGATTTCACATCGCAACCATTAGTTCAGAATAATCAAATCATCTCAATCGAGAGCCGAGGTGACATTTGTTTTCAAACCCTCGGCTCTCACATGAAGAACGCGAGCGGAGTGACAGGTGCTGGAATCAGAGCTATTTCACGGGCGCAGTTCTGCCGAGATCTCGGCGTCGTGCGCATAACTCGACTTCCTCATGCCAGACTGACCCAGGGCTCTTTCTGGATAAACATGTCTGACCTCCTCAGCATCACTGCGCATCGCATCCTTTTTTAGGCCGAGCCAGACACCCAGCGAGAGGGGGGGAAACTCATCTGCCAACAGACATTTGCCTGGGAGAGGATTGCATTTGTTTTTTTTTCTTTTGCGGGCGGAACAGGCCAATTGACTGCAAACTAATCTGTCCCGCTGTCGCAGTCTGTGCTGTTCCACAATGTCGGTACACAGTGTACAATTGTATTTATAGCCTGCCAACTAGACTTATCTTCGTTATGTAATATTTACGGCAGCGAGACAGCCACCCATGGTAGCTCTCTCTCTCTCTCTCTCTCTCTCCGTTACACTTGCTCTGCCCCGCCGTGCCTGCTGGGTAATTTTACTCACAAGCTTCAGCCAAGCAAGAAACATCCACAAACACTCTGCGCTGGAAAATTGCGCTCGCTCATGTACCAAAACAGAGACCGCCAGACGTCCTCAAAAACACAGTTCAGCGGCGATGGAGCCGCTCGCTCGCTCGCTCCAGACAAATTACAATTCCCGTCTATGCCTCCGTGCAAATGTGTCATGATTAGTGGGTCAGGGAGGAAATGCTAAAAAAGACAGAAATGTAGAGCAACTTAAAAGTGCACTAAAGGATTCTGGGTATATAACCCATGGCAGCATCTGTGTCTGTCGATTATCACAGAAAGTGTTTACAGTAGGGCTGCATGATTTGCTTGTTTGTAGGGTTGCACAATTTGGCCAATAATTCTGTGATTTATAATAATAATAAACTATTAGTATTATTATAACTAAATGATTGTTATTATTTTATATTTTTTAGTAATAATGATGATCAAATAATAATTCTTCTTATCATTATTATTATACCCAACCCTCCGTTACTAATTTTAAAACGTCTCTTCAGAACTAGTAACGAAGGAACGTCGAGTCGCTTCATTGAAGCTTATTGTATTTTGTAGATTATTATGGTGTTATGAGAAAGAAATCGACTGAAAGAGTGTATCTGCATCTGATATAGCATTCATTCTTCAGGCTGATGTCCATAATATTATATCCATTACAAAAAATCAGTTTGAATGTCCGCTGAGGAAAGCGATATCTTTGTCCTTTTAAAAGTTAAGGGGATTTCCCATTACAGTGCTAAAACAACTTCCTTGTTCTGACTCACTAATAAAGAGAGTCTTTGCCGCCATCTAATGGCATAATAATGTAACTTTTACTGATACTACTCTTTCTCAATACCAAATATGGCATATTATTTATATAAAATAATATTTATTGAACAACAATATTTAAATTAACAACAATAGCCATTGTAAAAGACATCAAACACAATCAAATAAATAAAAAACAAGCAAACAATTCAGTCAAATGTACAAAAGTAGGGCTCCAGTACAGGATTTAAGTTAAATATAGCCTAAATATAAAGTTTTGAAACTTACTTTTCCCCTTAACCCAAATTGTTTTGCTCTGGAACAAGTAATAGATTAATAAGACCAAAGATTGCCCATTTTATATACCCAAAATGAATTATATCTCATTTAACCACTATCTACATAAGAGCCAGCTGCAAATTCCCAAAGCACTGGCCGAGATGAAGCTGTTCTCGGTGGGAACATGAGCGCTGAACGGCCTGGAGCTCGCATCTCGAAAGCGTCAAAACAAATTGTAAAATAGGCGCTATGTTTGTATATGAGTCACATATTTGAGGTTTAAAAAAACTACATTATGGCCTAAAATTGCTTAAAACTACATTTTGTGACGTAACAACAGTAGTATTTATAAAAAAATATGGTGGATTTGCTCGACCGACTTGACAGTCGCCGCAAGCGGAGACTAATAAGAGCTGAAGACGAATTCCAACGTGACGCTTTAGTTTTAACGCTGGAAGAGCGCGCGGAAATATGCAAGTTGCTAAACATTTCATATTTGACAACTGTTTTTCGATAGAAATGTTAAATGGACGACAGTAACATCCAGCTGATGCAAACTATTCAATATTTTTTATGAAATTTCAACATTTTGAAATGAAAACATGCTATTATTTGATTAATATGATATGATTAATGTAATTCATAACTGAATGTGACATGACAAGAAACGTTTTGCATTTTTGACATATTAGACATACAAATAAGAGTGAATATATTTTTTGGCCAATCACATCAAAGGAGGCGGGGCTTATTGTTCACAGAAGATGAGCAGTGATGTTTTCCCGCGGAATTGGGCTGCTTTATCACTGTTGCCGCAGGTTGTTTTTCATGTCTGCGGGTTGAAGCGACCCCAAATAACACGATATTTAGCTGGAATGCAAATTTTACCAGGGGAACCCCATCAAAAACGTGGATTTTACCCCCAGAACGTGATTTTTACCAGGGGAACCCCCCTGAAACACGATTGAGCTAGTTTTGGGCTAGTTTTGCGTAGCAATTGGGCGGGTTTTGTTGTGAAAACCTGGCAACCCTGAAGACGAGTGAGAATTTCAACGTGGCGCTTTAGTTTTAGCAGTGGAAGAGCGCTACTGTTGCTAAACATTTCATATTTGACAACTGTTTTTCGATAGAAAGTTAAACGGATGATAGTAACATCCAGTTGATGCAACGATTCAACTTGAAAATATGCTATTATTTCATGTGTAGCGTGAGCCTAACTGTCCTTACTAGTGCCTGAATTCATGGACTCAATAACCAGCCACAAAAGAAAGCGAATCAGATTGAAACTGGTCGTTTTTAATTAGCATAAGGTGGGCGGTGAACAGAAAGTGGGCGTGTCCACTAATATAAATCTAACCCACACCATCAGCATCTCCTCAAAACGCCACACACTCCTGCATCTTCCAATCTCCCAGTGCTAATGTAGGTCAAGTGGTCTTGTTAAGGGCCAATCCATTCAGATTAACAGCCTCCTGAGGTCCTCGGGCACAAACATACTTCACGCAGCTGTCAACACGAGCACAAAACTGCATTTTCCCCTCTGCAGTCTGACCCGTGGAGACGTTTCGTAACGGGAGCAGTGTACCAAAAACATTCGGCGGCGCGCGACCCGATGAGAGTTCAGCGCTAGCGGAGGACAAAGTCTCTCTGTCAAGGGCATGAAAAGAAGATACGGTTTTCAACAAAGACTCACAGCTTGGTTTCCAGTGTTACGCTGAGGGCTTTTAGCGCCCCGAACGCTTTCAGGTTCAGTTCAGAGCTCCATTATGAATGCGCGGCCCCTTTATAAACTAACCGCAATCCCGTTCTCAAGGACGCGGCGGGAGAACGTGTGCGCACACGCAGGGAAAAGGTGTCACGGTATTGTGCAAAGTATAAAGGGATGATGACAACTCAACCTGCCTGAGAGAGTCATTAGACGGCGTGATGGGGATTAGTATTGAGTTTGCCGGGATATCAGGTTTAAACCGTCCACCGTTCCCCTCCCGTGGATTTCACGCTTGAGCTCCTGGACGGCTTCTTCTCCATAACGGCTCTTTTAAAATATACATCAGCTCCTGGAGCCGTCGCTCTGATGTTGTGCAATAAATGCTTGATAAGTTAAATCTAGTCTGGACAGACACTGCTTTCCTTCTCTTGGTTTCTTTTGTTTGACACTCACACTCATGAAACTTTGCCCAGGGGCTTTTATTGTGGGTCCATCCAAAATATGGTTAAAAAACAGCTTGTTGCTCATGCATTTTACTGCATTTACTGCTTTTGTCAAAAAGGGGGAAATTTCATATCGCTGCATAGGTGACAAAGATGCACAAAAAAAGAGAGAAATGTTGGTTTGTCAAAACTTGATATAACATTTTTTACAAAAAAGTTTTTTATTACAGACTACATCTTGAATATATACATTGTGTGTAACTTACATTTATATTTACTCATTTAGCAGATGTTTTTGTTCAAAGCAACTTAAACGTGAAGAATCTTAATAAAAACATTTTTTAAAAATATTATTAAAAATAATTATTAATAGAGAGCCAAAGTACCAGAATTTTAAATAAATGTATTTTTTTTTAAAATTTACATTTTTTACAATATGCTGCTAAACTTATTTTTTAAAAATAAATAAATAAATAATTTATTTTAAATTAAATAAAAAAAAATTATAAAAAATATGTTGTCCAAAGCAACCTAAACATGTGGACTATCTTGATAAAAAAAAAAACTTAAAATATTATGAAAAATAATAATTATTAGTGAGTCAAAGAACCAGAATTTTAAATAAATTTATTTTTAAATTTTTTATATTTATTCATATTTTAAAATTTAATTTTTTTTTTTACAATATGCTGCTAAACCTATTTTTTTTAAAATAAATAAATAATTTATTTTAAATTAAATAAAAAATTATAAAAAATATGTTGTCCAAAGCAACCTAAACGTGGACTATCTTGATAAAAAAAAAAACTTAAAATATTATTAAAAATAATAATTATTAGTGAGCCAAAGAATCAGAATTTTAAATAAATGTATTTTTTAAATTTTCATATTTATTTATTTATATATATTTTTAAAATTTACATTTCTTAAAATATGCTGCTAAACCTATTTTTTTAAATAAATTAATAAATAAATAATTTATTTTAAAATAAAAATATATAAAAAATATTTTATCCAAAGCAACCTAAACATGTGAAGTATCTTAATAAAAAAACTTAAATTATTAACAATAATAATTATTAGTGAGCCAAAGTACCAGAATTTCTACCTTTATTTATATTTTAAAATTAAAATTTTTACAATATGCTGCTAAACCTATTTTTTAAATAAATAATTTATTTTAAATAAATAAAAAATTACAACAAAATATTATATTATAAAAATATAATGTCAGCCTTTTAATGAGTCATTTTTTTCCCTCAGTTCGAGCTTAAAACAGTCACATCAACTTTATAAAATTATACAAATTATTACTTATATAATTTGTAATATTATAAAAAAATACAAAATGTTATGCCAAAAAAAGTCAGCCTTTTAATGAGACACTGTTCTTCAGTACAAACTCAGAACAGTTACATAAACTTTCTAAAATTATAAAATCGTAATTTTATAATATTATAAAAAACATAATGCCAAATTCTTTAAAAACAAATCTCAGAGTTTTAATGAGACATTTTTCCTCATTATGACCGCAAAACAGTCGCATCAACTTCATAAACGTATAAAAATGATAATTCATATAATTTATAATATTATAAAAAACATTTTAAAATGACTTTTTTCTTCATTGCGAGCTCAGAACAGTCACAACAACTTCATATTTCTTATTTTAAATCTCATAAAAAATTAATTTTAATTCAAAAATGTTTATGAAAGACATCTAATCCTAACCTAAGTGAACTGAAAATGTTATATATGGCCGAAACATCACAACACGACATCCTTCCTGTGAGCGTCCAGATTCTGTTTTAACATCTTGAATTTGCTTTTGTTTCCTTTAATCGTCTACAAATCCCCAGTGGAAACGAAGGCATTACAGAGTTACAAATGCTTTTGAAAGACATGTGACGGCTCTCAGACACAAGGGGGGAGCAATTAGGATTTAGCCTGTGTTTTTGGCTGCGAGGGTGCTGGCGAGCCTGTGTGCAAACAAAGTTTACCGTCAGCCTAATCGCTTGTGACAGGAAACCCAGAGCCTCCACCAACCGGCTGAAAGATTACAAGCACAAAGGCAAGAGAAGCAGGACATCTGTAATACTACGGTATACGAACACGCACCCAAACTCAATAAGCACAAGCATTCGCAACCGAACTCAGACGTGATAATCATATCCGAGGTCCTTCTTGGAAAGAGCGGGCCGGTGTTTGTTTTATATGAGGCAACAGAAAGAGCCGGAGGGTTTGCTCTGCTACAGTACACAGACCTCATAATCCTCATAGATCCTGTCAGCACACACAAGCAGAGAGGGATCAAAACAAAACCTCGGGCCAAAAAACTAACTCTCCCTCTCCGAGAAAGAGGTCGCGTCTCAAAAACAAGCGGCGATCAGACTTGGCAGGGCTCCTGAGTGGCCTTAGTAAGGTTTTTACCCTCGCGTCTCATTCATTTCACACTGTTTACATACTCGCATAAACCCATAATCGCTTTCACCCGGAATGTTTTACTGATATTCACACGTTTATGTTTACTTATTTGGTTATCGGTATCAGGTCTTCTGATAAATGCCATCTAGTGGACGTCTAAAGAACAGCAGCAACACCAATGTGTTCACTTTAAACTACCTTCATATTTTAACTATTTACATTCATTAATGCTTAAGTTAGAGAAATGCTTCAAAAATGTAAATATTCATGATGCTTTATATCGTCGTGGTCTAAAGATTCTTTAGTTTTGACGGTGTGTCAAAATGCAGAAATAAAACAACTGGGTATTTAAAAAAAATAATCTGTATAATATTTTAAAAACTAAATTAAATCATTATTAGTGATTTTTAAAAATATTTTTACAATAATTAATAATAACAATAATTAAAATATCAGATCTGCAAACTGGTTATCCAATACTTTTAAAAATCAAGGGAAAATGGGTTATCGATACATGTCAAAAAACAGAATGATTCTGCATTTCTGTTATCAGACACTTAATAATCTGTATCATATTTAAAATAAAAATAAATTATTATTATTAATAATATTAATAATTATTATTAGTGAGGCAAACAACCAAAAATTTAAATATCTTAAATATTTTTTTTCATTTAAATTATTATTTATATTTAAATTTGAATATATAAAATGTACATTTATATCTTTTACAATAATTAACAATAATTAAAAATCAGATCAGATGTCAATCACCAGATGTCAAAAAGCAGAAATAAGACAATAATTATCAGATTATTAGGTATCAAATTTAGTTATCAGTTATCAGACACTTAAACATAAAAATAATGGGTATCATATTTTAAATAACTAAATTATTAATAATAATACTTATTAGTTAGCCAAAGTACCAGAATTTTAATGATTAATAACAATAATTAATAATCAACAATAACTAAGTATTAGTTGTTAAAAAAAAATCACCAGATGTCAAAAAGCAGAAATAAAACTTTAACAAATATAATGGTTCTGCATTTCTTTTTTTGACACTTAAACATACAAATAATCATAGTTGGGAACTGTTTTTATTTGATTTATTTATGTTTTTTATATATTGTTTATATAACAATAATAGTATGTTTTGAACTAGCTGCAAGTGATTAAGGGCTTTAGTGGGTAGATAGTCCAGACGTGAGGTTATAAAAGCATGGATAACAGTTTCAGCAATGTTGCGAAAGTAAAAAAACAACCTGGCTGATATGGGTTTCAAAACATAACTTGGAATCAAATAGTACCCCAAGATTCCATATAATGTGTGATGAAAGAAACTATAACTCTGTCAATTTGAATGTAGAAGTCATGTTGAGAAAAGACGAGATTTAAGGCCTACTAACAGGATTTCTGTTTTGTCAGTATTCAGTTTTAAGATGCTTCGAGCCATCCATACTTTGAGATCTTGTAGACAGGAAGTGATGGAAGGGGGAGGAAACAGTATTTGGCTGAAAGGTAAGACAGATTTGTGTATCATCAGCTATATCTATGGAAATTAAGACCATGGCGCTGGATGATCTGAAGCATATAGATTAGAAACAGAAGCAGACCAAGAACGGACCCTTGAGGTACACCACGGGAAACAGTGACAGAGCGATATTTCTGTTTATGAATGCTAATGAATTGTTGCCTGTCCAAGAGATATGAAGCCATGGAAAGACAGTACCAGTGATACCGATAACAGTTAGAAGAGATAAAAACAGTATTAAAAGCTGCACTCAGATCCAAGAGACACCAGAATCATATTATTTATATTTAAAGGGAAAATGGGTTATCACTACATGTCAAAAAGCAGAAATAAAACAATAATTATAAATGATTCTGCATTTCTGTTATCAGACACTTAATAATCTGTATCATATTTAAAATAAAACTAAACTATTATTATTAATAATATTAATAATTATTATTAGTGAGGCAAACAACCAGAAATTTAAATATCTTTTAAATTTATTTTTTATATTTTAAAATGTACATTTATATATTTTGCAATAATTAACAATAATTAAAAATCAGATCTTCAATTCAGTTATCCCATAAAAAAAACCAAAAAAAACAATCACTATATGTCAAAAAGCAGAAATAAGACAATAATTATCAGATTATCAGCATTTTAGGTATCAAATTTAGTAATCAGTTATCAGACACTTAAACATAAAAATAATGGGTATCATATTTTAAATAACTAAATTATTAATAATAATACTTATTAGTTAGCCAAAGTACCAGAATTTTAAATGTTTTATTTTTTTGTCTACAATAATTAATAATCAACAATAATTAAAACTCAGATCTGTTATCCAATATAAAAATATAAGTATTAGTTGTTAAAAAAAAAAAAAAAATCACCAGATGTCAAAAAGCAGAAACAAAACATTAATAAATATAATGGTTCTGAATTTCTTTTTTTTTTTAACACTTAAACATAAAAATAACCACAGTTGGGAACTGTTTTTATTTTATTTATGTTTTTTTATGTATTGTTTATATAATAATAATAGTATGTTTTGAACTAGTTGCAAGTGATTAAGGGCTTTACAAAACAAAGAGATACAATAGTCCAGACGTGAGGTTTTAAAAGCATGGATAACCGTTTCGGCATCTTTGAGATTTAGTAACGGACAATGTTGCGAAAGTCAAAAAAATACAGTATTGGGCTGAAAGGTAAGACAGATTTGTGTATCATCAGCTATAACTCTGGAAATGACACTGAGATCATGACACTGGATGATCTGACCAAGAGGAAGCATATAGATTAGAAACAGAAGCGGACCAAGAACGGACCCTTGAGGTACACCACGGGAAACAGTGACAGAGCGAGATTTCTGTTTATGAATGCTAATGAACTGTTGTCTGTCCAAGAGATATGAAGCCATGGAAAGACAGTACCAGTGATACCGATAACAGTTAGATGAGATTAAAACAGTATTAAAAGCTGCACTCAGATCCAAAAGGGCACCAGAATCATATTATTTATAATTTTCTTTTTTTATTGGATTTGGTTTTGTGTTTATTTAGAATAATCAGAAACATGAATATAATCTGTATCACTTGTTTAAAACAAAAGAGCCAATCTCTGTGAAGTCTGTGTTCGTTCTCATGATGGATGGCCCCGCCTCTGTCTCCGCCCCCGCCCCGCCCTCACCACGATCGCTCTCTCAGCGTTTGGCCCTGTATGTTTGAGTTGCCATTCAAGCATCAAAGCACATTTAAAGTTGTTCAAAACAAACAGGCCGGCATTCTGCTGCCGCTGCTCGCAGTAGCCGCAGGTTTTTTTTTTCATTTTCCCTCTCTCTCTCTCTCTCTCTCGGTCGGTCGTTCCCCCTCCTCCTCTGTAACGAGTCCAGAACATCCTGTTCTCTGAGTCAGTCAAGCTCCAAGCCCGTCGGGAATAACCGTATTTGTGGCTGAGCTGAGGGGCTAACAGAAATGGCCCAGTTGCTTTGACCTATACTGTTTTAATAAAATCACTCTGAGCGTAAACATTGCTGCGGGGCCAGACGTTACTGCCACAGCGAGCGCTGCTGTTTCGTAACTTGTGTCCCTCCATTAGATCAGTGTGAACCTTGCTAGGGTAAACACTCAACTACTGAGCGCACGAGGTCAAGCAGCACGGCCTTACAGCTACTGAGACCCGTCCACACCTGAAATCAAAGGAATATTCTTGGTCCAATACAATCTGAGCTCCATCGATAGCATCTGAGGCATTATATCGACTACCACAGAACATCATTTTGACTCAGTCAAATCATGAATAGCAGAGATGTGACACATCTAGTTTACACGGAGTAAACTCCACCAACAGGAATTATGCTGGTAACGCACATTCATCCACCTAGAAAAGTAGTTCCACCTCTAAAACAAGCAATTTAAACACTAAAGCTAGAGAAAGATCGCCTACTCACTTGTCATTATATATTAAAATGTCAAATAGTATATAATGACAGCATATGTACACAAATAATACTACTACTAAATGATTTAAATCCAAATTATGATTTTGTGTAAATATACTAAATTGTAATTGTAATATTAATTTTAATATTTTAAGTTTAATATTTAATTTATATATATATATATATATAGTGTAAATATACTACATTTAGTTTTAATTTTAAATTGAATTTATTATATACTTAATATATATTTACAAAATAATCTTAAAACTACTAATAAGTGATTTAAATGCCAAATGATGATTTTGTTTATATATACTAAATTGTAATTGTAATATTAATGTTAAACCTGTAAGTATTTTAATTGTAAAATTTTGTTTAAATTTTACATGCATTATATGAACATTTATTCTGCATTTTATATATTTACAAAATAATGTATATTATACATATATATATACAGAATAAATGTTAATATGTATATTATACATATGTGTGTATGATTATGTGATATAATAATAATAATATATGTGATTTAAGTGCCAAATGATGATGATTTATTTAGTGTAAATATACAAAATGTATATATAAATATATTAAACATTATTATTTTGTACATTTGTATATACGGTGTGTATATATATATATATATATATATATATATATATATATATAAAACAATCCTCTTGGGAGTTATTTCAGTCCTTGTATTAAATGTAAATGAGATGATTTTCCACACAGACAGAGAATGACCCTCATGTAGGAGTTTCTCTTACCATGGCATGATGGTCCTCCTCAATATGGCGACCAGTGCGTCTGCAGAATGCTAATAAACCTCTGATATCCATGTGATCGTGATATGCATGTCCATAAAATCTATAAAAGTCACACAGCCAAAGAACAAAAATCTCTGATTTTAACCAGTACTTTGCTGATCTCCACACTTCTAATCCAACAACTTATGAAGGACATTTTAGGGTCTTTTTTCCTGAGAAATGTGGAGAATAGGCTGCTGTACTCATGGGGGCGTGGCTAGTTGTCTATCATTAACGAGCTGTCAATCAAACATATGAGTCATGGGGCAGTCAGAACAATGTGAGTGAGCTGACCTCAGCTCTCAAAGCTCACGCTCCCTAGTATGAATAAAAACACAATTAGTCCTGATGGACCGTTTCACAATATATGGAGTATTGTGAGACGCACAATGTGTCCGTTTGAAATTGAGCTTCAGATACGATATCATATGCATATGAGCTTTGTGTGCGGAACAGATTATATCTGTTTTCTGCTAAAATAACCAAACGTGTTTGGAACAACAGATTAGATAATGCATGCATCATTTGCATACTTAAACATGACATTTCAGAAAATATAATCCTTTATAGTTTGTAGAGCGATTCAGATTTGGCCTGTTTACTACACAAGCTGCCTAATTCCCTCTCACAAAGTTACTCCACACTCCCGAAATGATGGAGTGACATAACTTCCGAATAAGGATTAAATATGAAGCCACAACATCTGCCTGTGGATATATACTAATATCTAAAGAAAAACACACAGGACATCATGTTTGTAAGTACAGTAAGCATATTAAACTAGATGTAGGCCTGTTCAGTATTTGGGAGCATCAAGACAAACCTAATAGGATTCAGATGAAAGATGAACAGCTGTAACATTACATTACATTCAACAAGCAGATTTAAATATATGGACATAAAGGCAATTACAGCATCAGTAAGTCAGTATGTACGTGTGTTTACATCAGCGGCGCTTGACCTGACACTATTTAGTGTCTCTCAGTCACACCTGTGTTTTGAGGCTTGTCACTTTTGATAAAATTACAGATCACATGACTATAAAGTGACCAAAGTCAGCATGGTCCCATCAGCCCCTGCTGGTAGATGCAGGAACTACACATTCTAGATCATTTCTGAGTGGAATATTGTCTCTCTGAATGGATTTGGATAATCAGATCTTGCAGAAACACCACCAGAATAAACCACCTGATCAGTCAGTCAGTCAGTCAGTGGGACGCTGAACTTATGCTAAATATCACAGGAGAGATAATGAAGCAAATAGGTTGGTGTATTCTGAACGCAAATGAATACTTTAGCTGAACTTTGTGGATTATGTAACTAATAATGTCTTCAGTTTTCCAGTTTGAACAACTAACTAGTCTCCGGAAAGTCTCTCAGTACATGAATAGAGTTAACTGTCCGTGAAGCACCGTTTATATGGAGCAAACACCCTTAGGAATTACTGACAGATGAGTTCAGATCATTTCTGAATGTTTCACACAAGCTGTCCATAGATATTAAGTAGATATGATGAGCACAAACCAGAAAAGCCACAAAAAGGGGAAATAATGCAACCCAGGCTGATTGGAAAAATGTGCCTTTGCCTACATTATTACAAAACTCCAAAAACGTACCTATACAGTACATACATACAATTCACTGCAGTTTCCAGCTGAAATGAGCACTGGTGCCAGTAAAACACCAACATTAATCGCATCAAACATAAAAGTTTGTAAATATATATGTGTGTATGTATGTATGTCTATGTATCTGACTTTTTTCTCGCAATTCTGACTTTATAACTCGCAATTCTGACTTTATATCTCGCAATTCTGACTTTATATCTCGCAATTCTGACTTTATAACTCGCAATTCTGACTTTATATCTCGCAATTCTGACTTTATATCTCGCAATTCTGACTTTATAACTCGCAATTCTGACTTTATAACTCACAATTCTGACTTTATAACTCGCAATTCTGACTTTATAACTCACAATTGTGTTTATAACTCGCAATTCTGACTATAACTCGCAACTGTGAATTTATAACTTGCAACTGTGAATTTATAACTCGCAATTCTGACTTTATAACTCGCAATTATGACTTTAAATCTCGCAATTCTGACTTTATAACTCGCAATTCTGACTTTATATCACGAAATTCTGACTTTATATCTCGCAATTCTGACTTTATAACTCGCAATTCTGACTTTATAACTCGCAATTCTGACTTTATATCACGAAATTCTGACTTTATAACTCACAATTCTGACTTTATATCTCGCAATTCTGACTTTATATCTCGCAATTCTGACTTTATAACTCGCAATTCTGACTTTATATCACGAAATTCTGACTTTATATCTCGCAATTCTGACTTTATATCTCACAATTCTGACTTTATATCTCGCAATTCTGACTTTATAACTCGCAATTCTGACTTTATAACTCGCAATTCTGACTTTATAACTCGCAATTCTGACTTTATATCACGCAATTCTGATTTTATATCTCGCAATTCTGACTTTATAACTCGCAATTCTGACTTTATAACTCGCAATTGTGAATTTATAACTCGCAATTCTGACTTTATATCTCGCAATTCTGACTTTAAATCTCGCAATTCTGACTTTATATCTCACAATTCTGACTTTATATCACGCAATTCTGACTTTATATCTCGCAATTCTGACTTTATAACTCGCAATTGCGAGTTTAAATCTTGCAATTCTGAGAAAAAAAGTCAGAATTGTGAGATAAAAAGTCGCAATTACCTTTTTTAATTTTTTTTATTTAGTGGCTGAAAACAAGCTTCCATATTTGCAAACAAACAGACATTGACTAAAAGCCTAAAAATACCAATTTAAATGTATTTAATTGTTTTTAATTTATTTTATTCTTATTGTAAAAATATACATATAACAAAGAACCAACTTCCTCCATGTTAACTCAAATATGGTTGTGTGGCTTTCCCTTTCGCCTTACTATATAAAGGAAAACACACTAGTGCTATCGCATCCATTGAGAAAAACCCTGGGCTCGGGAGGGGAGGGGGGATGTCACTGTGTGTATGTGTGTCAGTATGCGACTTTGTACTCTGTGTTCTGAGTGTACAGTGTTGTGTAACAATCTCAAAGACAGATTATTTCCCCTAATGGCATGTCCGTTTGGACTGAAGTGCACACGGCGGAAAATGAACACAAAATAACTGATTTTTAAAGCAGAATGGTTGGGTAAAAAGTGATATGTAGCTGCTCAACAATCCACGGCAATCTCCAATCACACCACACAGATTACTGCGTTCATTTGGTATCATGCCAGTTTGTTCCAAAACAAAAAGCACAGACTAAACTCTCATTCTGCTTGTCTGGAATAATCACTAACCTAGATTAAGACATCATTAGCACTCAGAACCAGCTGGGCTCAAAAGGTGGTCCGGCTGAGCGCCGTTTCAGACAGGATTCAGACTCAACAAACCCAGCAGGCTCACTCGAAGAGAGTCACCAAACCCAGTCACCCTTGAGAAGCCCAGCCGTCGGCATGAAAGTGATGTGGGGTCGGTCACGTGGGCTCACACCATCTGCCTCACCAACATTCCCTCCAAAACGAGGGACAAGACAAGAGCGACCTACGGCGTGTTAGTTTACATGACGAGTCCTCTGATGCGCTGGTTTCACTGCTAGGGACTTACAAAATGAAACAAATACAAAGTAACGTTCTAGTAACGTTAATAGAACGTTTAAAGTTATATGGTCTTTAATAATGTTCTCAAAACATGAGCACAAAAATATACATCGTTTTTTTCTGAAACGTTTTATTTGGACATCCGTCTAACATTTTTAAAATGTTACTTTTTTCGGAATGTTCAGAGGACATTCAAAAGTAACATTCCGATAATGTTTGCAAAATGGAATGTTCACATAAACATTTAAAAACACTGAATGTTTAATCAGAAATAACGTTTTTAGAACTTAATGGCAACAATAGCAAAACTTACAAATGAGACTATACAACACTGTTAAAAATATTTTTAAGGTATAAATTATACAAATTATTGGAGTGTTTTACTTAAAAGATTCATGTTTAATTCAACGCGTTGCTGTTTCTTTGTAATTAGCCTATTTGCGAAATTTAGTAGCAGTTTTTTTTTTCAATTTTTTCAGCGTATTACAGATGGACATCAATACTCAAACATTAACAGTGTCTGGAAATGTTCCTCCATCCTCCAGTTCAATGAGTTCATCGCAACTCTTCTGAACCGCACTTCTCAGCAGGCGGGTTGTTACCCCAAAAACGGGTCACAGTTGACAATATCACACATCATGAACAGAAATTGCTTCTCATGTCTTTTGTTGACATCAAAATCTGTGTCCAATTAAAATCTTTGTGCAACTCCATTGTGATAGAAGCCAAATTAGATAGAGGTCAACATGAACCTCAAAACTACAAGTATAACTTGCAATTTGTTTGAATCAAATATGAGTTATAGCTATTAGCTATGTTTAATGACCAATGTAAAATCTTGAAACAAAATTATAAGAACCACTTACTAAACACAAAGAGGCAGTCTCACTTAATAAAGCGGACCCCTTTTACAAGATGTAATATAAGTCTCTGGTGTCCTCAGAATGTGTTCGTGAAGTTTCAGCTCAAAATACCCCACAGATCATTTATTATACTATGTTGTAAATGCCCATTTTTGAGTGGAAAGAAAAACATGCTGTTTTTGTGCATGTATCTTTAAATGCAAATGAGCTGCTGCTCCCTGCCCCCTTTCCAGAAGAGGGCGGAGCCTGTAGTCACGTTCACGTGACATTGCAGTTCTTTGTCATCATGAAAGTTTATTATCTGCATGTTTTAAAGCCATAATATATGGTTTTCTGAGCGCACACATCTGAAGCACGCGCACAGAGAGCTGACTGTCAGACGGCGCGTCGTGTGAGTATCAAACTAAGTTCTCTTTCATGTCTTATTGCACTTAAACTGTCAAATACACACAAGATTATGTCAAAAACACACAAAGTTCACAAACACAGTCGGTTATGTCTGTGAAAGTAAGCAGGAGGGAAAGAAATCGCATGTGTATATTAGATGTGTGTATTAAAGTGACAGCAGCGTAATATACAGTACCTTCTGCTGTAAATGATGTTAATATGAACCAAACAACAAAAGAAAAACAGAAAATCACTCACTGCTCTTGATTAAATAACTTTAGTAGCTTTAATAAAAATACATTTCTTACTTGAATGCTGCTGTTAAATGATCTAAACATGGCGGACTGTGTACAGCTCACTGAGGGGAGGAGCTAAGCGAATAGGGCGGAGTCTGTCAGCAGTAGTGGGCGGGGCTTCCCCTACTCTTATGTAAGATCTGGAACCGGTTGTCTGGAGAGACTGTTTATGATATATGGAGATTATAAATAAAGGAGTAGGTGGATTTTTACCATTATAGGCTGGCTGTTTACACACACATCTGTGTTTAAACACCTTATAAAAGTGAATTTTGCATAATAGGCCCACTTTAATGCATGCATTTGGCAGATGTTTTTATCCAAAACCTCTTTAATCAGTTCACAGAGCTAGGAACAACCTTCAATGCACCAGATCCATTTCAAATCCACACTTAATAGGGTTCAAGATAATTCTAAGCATTATCAAAAACTATAGCAGGTCAAACGGGGTAAATGACGGCCTTCAACCAAGTTTACCTGGATCTGACTCTGACTACAGTAGCATGACTGTATTGAGGGTATAAAACATTCATCCATACGGCTCTAGTTTCATTACATAACAGGGTTTATTCCTTATTTTGAAAACAGTGCAAGTCTTTATTGGATAGAGAACATTGCAGACTTGTTCTTTGTGGGTTTAAGTTCGTCTGACGCTCAGATAAATGGCGTCCACACACACAAAAGCCTCGTTTTTTTATTCTTGGTGACGCCAAATGTGTTTTAATCCTTGAACACCATAAACACGCATTTAGACAAACAAACATACAGTCTAATCATAGAAGAAAGGTGAGGTAGGGAGGGGGAAGAGCAACAAATCTAGTTCTGAAATATCTCATATCACATTCAGCTGCATCAATAGCATTAAATCAGATTAAATCTTTTGTACAGTAGATATTTGGAGGGATCAGTGGTAAATTTGATCTGTTTGACTTTATATTAAAACCTTTCTCTGCAAACGTTAGCATTACCACACTGCTGCGATGCAGATTATCACAGAAGGGAGCGATACGAGTCTTTCCTCAATGACGCTGATGGAAGATCATAAACAATAATATTACAGCCTGATCCACGTCTGCTACGTCTAATCCATTCACAATCAACTCAGTGTTTGAGTGTTTCTCATAATATGAGCACTTTTTTTTCATGCTCTCACTAGTTTATTTCATTTGTCTACTAACAACGTCCAATAGTGTATAAACATGAATTACAGAATTTTGTCATTTATGAAATTTTCTCTGAACCAAATGATGATCTCAAAAGCATTATGTGAAGAAAAAGTCATTTTAAACATTTTGTACTATAATGGTTGAAGCTTCTATGTTTCTAAATACACATGATTAATTAATAGTTTCACTCCATTTGACAAAATTACATCTTAATTGTAAATTATGCACTATATTCATGCAAATATTCAAGTGATTTTACTTTTTATTCACACGTCACAGATTTCATCTTATTTTATTTCCTTTGCAAACAAATATACTAACTTTTGATGCCATAACCGAGCAATAAGTTGTAATTAATGTAAACACTGACATTATTTTCACAAAATAAATATTACAATGATTTACAGTATGTTATTATATTCATCAGTCTTTGGATTAGATTATATTTTTTTATGATGGATTTTCATAGGAAAAGTCAGTGTCTGTAACAAAAGTAAAACAATAAAATTAGTGCTGTCAAATCGATTATATATGTAGGTGTGTGTGTATATATATATATATATATATATATATATGAGTGAGTGTGTGTGTGTGTGTGTGTGTATACATATATATATATATATATATATATATACATACAAACTTTTCTGTTTGATGCAATTATTCACAAATTATCGCATCTAACATAAAAGTCTGTAAATATATATATATATATATATATATGTATGTATATGGGTCAATGACATGACGGGTCATTTTCTTGTACAAATCTCTTAATAATAATAAAAAACAAAGATATGACATCCAAAGTATGTAAGGTAGTACAAGTAGATCTCTTTTATTGAATCCAAAAGGTTTTAATTATATTTTGCTACATATAAAGGTATTTTAAAGATTTTGAAGTGTCAAAAGGTCATTCGGTTTAACCGTCCAAAGGCCAATACAGCCATTTCATTTGTGACTAAAATATCTTAAAATGTAATAAATGTATATATTTTTTATTCTGGCATGATTTTATAACATCATATATCAACATAGTGCAAAATGGTATTACAATTATGTGTAGAAGTCGTTGCTTTGTTATGAGAAAGAATGTCCGGAAAAATGAATTTCATTGATGTCATTCGGAGTAACCAATATAAAGGGACCATTTTGGATCAAGTCATGTGGTCAATATCATGTGACAGGATGTGACATCATTCAGACACCTGCAAAGGACCACATGTTCATGAAGCAAAGTAACTAACTCTCTCTTAACTATTTGAAAAATTCATGTTTTCTCTTGCTCATACGCATGTCCCGAAACATCAGGTCATTCGGTACAACCGCTATAAAACATGGAAAATGTTGTAATATTTTAAAAACTTGTAATAAATATAAAATGTTTGATTGTCCTTTTGCTAGCTAGCTAGATATCAGCCTGTTAGCATTGTTTGAAAACATCGTCATTCGGTATAACCAAAAGTGTCATTTGGTAAAACCGAAATTTTGGTTAAACCGAATGACTTTTTGGTGACAAATTTTGTCCATCTTGTAATAAATGACAAAAGCAGTGTTAATTGATTATAAAAACCACATAATCTCATTTACAACACTTAATAAAACTTCAAAATTAATTATATCTCCATTGTTTTTTTATACTTTTTGTGTAAAAATATTCGTTAATGACCCATATATATACACACACACACACACACACACACACATATATTTACAAACTTTTATGTTTGATGCAATTAATCACATCTTTATTATTGCATCAAACAAAAAAGTCTGTAAATATATGTGTGTGTGATATATATATATATATATATATACACACACACACATATATTTACAAACTTTTATGTTTGATGCAATTAATCGCGATTAATCGATTTGACAGCACTAATTTTATTGTATATAAACAAATATAATATAAACAAAGGCATTTTAAAACACTGAAGGCATAATAAAACGTTTCCCAGTTTTAATTAACACAACACAAATTTTAAATCTGTTAGTTTTAATAAAAATGAACCCCATATAAGAAACACATGAGTACTTGGTCTTAATTGACTCTAAATGGTGTTATTAAAAGACGATAAATAATAAGATCTGAAGAAAACGTCTCCTACATCTGATTCATTCACCTTCTGAACTCACTGTAAGTGGATTCAGTGTTTGTGTCCTGCTATAATCTCTGTTGTGGTCAGTTTAGTCGTGGTGAACAGAACTCATGTGTATTCACAGTTGACTCGGTGTAGGTTACACGGACAGACGACCTCGGAGATATTCAGGGTCTCGTTTCCCATCTGTCAACACGTTCAGACAAATCTGCTCAAGTCAACAAAACAACACGCACTGGAGTGCATTTACTCACAGTAACATAAGATTTCGGGAAAGCACAAATGCTCAGCGTCCACTTAAAGCTGGTGTGTGTGTGTGTCCTCGTTTGACCAGCATGTGTGATACCCTTCAGACAGTAGCAGCACCAGACAGCCTTCGCTTCTCACGGCCGCCTTCCCACAACCATGTTTGACAGCTCGTCCTCTGACGGAGCCTCCCTGTGGCAAGAGGGAATCTCGAGCTTTAACAATTTATCATGCCTGAGCTTTGTTGGCAATACAATGCCAACACAAGGGAATCTGCGTACGGAGGGGGGAATGATGAAGCTGGCATGCCGCAAAACCGTGTTGGAGAAACAAAGGCCAGCTCATGTCAACACTGGAAGCACCGGAGTATACATAAACATTCTGGATATTTTTAGAACATTTCTATGCGGTTGATATGTTGTTTTGGGTGGCTGCTATGCAGTTGCACAACAACATGTAAAAAAATATTTAAAACACCTTTTTAAGGTTTTGAGACGGCTGTATAAATGTCCAAAAAATGTCCATCCCTCCTTTCCCTCCATCTACAGGTGTCAAGGTATTATGTCAAACCTTCAATCCTCTTAGGTGACCCAAACATCTATACAACATAATCTTGACAGGCAAAGCTGCCCTGCCAAACTCTGGGCAACTGTCTTAAACGCATTACACTAAACCCTAACCCAGATTACACAAATTTGTCATTTTGACAAAGAAGCTAGTGTCTGTGCAGGGCAGAACTTCCAAACGTTCTAACGGCGCTATAGGGAGTTATATGAAAATCTTTTGCTATTCTGCCATTTGCCAGATCGTCTACAAGGTCAAATCGGGTTGAGATCCCCAATGGTCAAACAGTGAAATGTTGAGCTGACTGTTAGGAGATTGTGTTGTATATTGACTGGCCTTGTTGAAGCAGTTGCATTTTTCATATAATCTTGTTTTATGGCTATCAAAATATTGATTTCTCGATTCTCATTTTGAAGAACTGATATTGATTCTTAAAGGGGTCATGAACTGAGAAATCAAATTTTCCTTGAGTTTTGACATATTAGAGGTCATCATACTATAAGAATATCCAGTAAGTTTCAGAACTGAAAATGTCCTTGTTAGTCCAAAAACAGCTTTTGTTGTAACCAAGCCCAGATAACGACTCTTTATTGTGTAACAGTGCGACAAAAGACGAAATCAACGTCTACTTCATCATTGCAACGTTAGCGCTGCCCACTGGTGTGTTAGTGAGATGAGGAGGAGAGAAGAGTGATACAGGACAAAAATAACATTACCTTTCGAAGGATCCTAATGCTAGGAATATAATTATTTATTTTCAACAATGTGAATGTCTCAGTTGAGCTTTATTTATTTGTATTCAGTACATTTCACTGTGGATTCTTTGGTTAATCATTCGCATTTTGGTGCAAACAGACTTTTGTGATATGGACAACAACATGTCAGTAACTGTGTTAATTCTAATGCCTGATCTGATATTAATGATTCATGTACTGTCAGATGTTCTTTGTCTATGTGTCAGTAAATCAAACTAGTGACTAAACGGTCAACTTCACCTTGTTTCTCTTAGTAGGATGAAAATAATCTGTTATTTAAACAGTGATTATATTATATAAAAGAACGCTCCCTTTACAATCGCTGGAGCTGTCAATCAAACAGCGCGAGTTTATCAGTGACTGAGTTCTGGACTCGCGCCAAAACCACCCTTATATTCAACGAATCTCTTAGTTACATCATGTTTGCACTGTTAGTTATGATGAAAGCATTCGTTGGTGTGCAGAAATAGAGTTGCAATGACGAGATCACTGCTTTCATGCGCTCAACAACATGTCTGTGATCGACTACAATGTTCATCACTGCAACCTTTCATGCCACGATCTAAATATATAATATAATATAATAATATAATACTTAGCTATTTCATAGGCGAAGACGTTAGTCAGTCACAGCAGTGGGCGTTTACACTGAAGTCTCATAGAGACACGCCCCTTAAAACAGAGCGTTAAAATCAGAGGTTAAAATCAAGTTAGGAAAAATGCCTTTGATTTCTAAATTATGACAATTTTTGATGTAAAAATCATACTAACATTATAAGTGCACCCCAGGAAACATAAAACAATGCAGTTCATGACCCCTTTAAATCCCAAGAATCAATCTTTTAGTCGACGCTGTTTTCAGAGGAATGAACAGAAGTTTGTAGCGCCTCCCATCTAGTAAATTGCAATAAGCTTTGTTCAATTTTATCACTAAATTCAGTCATTAAATGTTTTTTTGTGGTTCTTTAATGTGTAGATTGCTGTAGCGCCTCAGTTGAACTGATCATCTCTTCCTCTTTACTACTTGTTACAGCACCAAATAAACATGAATGAACATCAGAAGGAATGTTGAAAGATGCAATACAACTTACTGAAATGAATCATGTCTCAATCAGTTTCAACTGCAAAAAGACTTGAATAAAACAGCATGTGAACAATGTCACATAACGTCACATTTACTTCAAAAAAGCCATTCAATGTCCGAAAACTCATTAGACAGCTAGAGCATACTTAGAGAGGAGCATTTTGATAAATATATGCACTATATTGCATATTCATTATATTTTCACTTAAAATGTTCTTTAATATTATATGTATGTTTGAATAAATCCATCATGTTTTTATGACAACCACCATTTAAATGTTTATATTAAAAAAAATGAGTAGAAACATAATTATGTCGTTAAAAATGTATAATTATGACGTTATTAGTAAAAAAAATTCAGTTAAATTCAATTAATTTTAACCTTTAATATTATAATGATGTACCAACTGGGGTTCCCTGTATAGTATACAGCATTAGTTGATTTTTTCTTTTTGTCATGTACTGTACCTGATAGGCCCCAATTAATCAATATCGAATCGAAATCAAATCAAATGCTTGTGAATGGAAATCAAATCTAATCGTGAAATTTGTGTCAATGCCACTACTCTATGCAAATACATTAACACACACTCACACAGTTGTGTCTACAACTGTCTACAGCTGGAGGGAAGGGCATATAAGAGTCCACTAGAAGCAAAGTACAGGAAAGGCTATAAACCTGCAGCTGCTTTCAATCAAAACATGAAATTCTGAGGTCAAAACACTTATTTCACTGAAGCTTGTAGCAATTGAAACTAGTACAGAGAACTGACATATACAGTATATATATTAGGGGTGTACCGGTACATGTATTCGTCCTGAACTGCCACGGTACGGACATCATGGTACAGTGCATACAGTCAGACGACGAATACAGTCAGTCACAGACGATCCACACTCCAATCCAGAAGGGGGCGCGTGCGGCAATGCAACTGTTTGCTAACCACCACAACAGGAAAAAGAGCAGAAGAAGAACCAGTGTTTCAACCGCAGAAAGACATCAGTAAAACAGCTAGAGAAAAATATCTCACACAGCATTACATTTACCTCAGGCAAGTCATTCAGTGTCCACAGCATGTTAGTTCACTAGAGAAATGAAGCATTTCACTAAATATATGCACTATATTAGCTTATATATTCATTATATTTACTTTACCTGTTAGTAATGTCTTAATTATTTAATATATGTTTTGTCATGAAAACAAGTTATGACCGTAACTGTGTAAATGATTATATTTATATGATTATAATATTATGTTCACTCAGAGATGACGTTTCTTTTAACCCTGCTGACATACTGTCCGACTATCGCTCCTCCGATAATCCCGCTATTCCAGAGCGGTAAACTGCCTATAGGTCCAAAGCCAATTAAGCAACGTGACAACATCCTAATGACGGCACTTGGGATGCGAGTCTTTAGGTTAAAGCACACGCTCACAGGGCAGGAAAGCGTGGCACAAACAGGAACACTCCGGGATTAAATGTGAATCAGATGAAGTGCCTGTCTTCTTAGCTTATTTCTAATCTCTCATTGATAGATTTAATCACAGTGTGTGCTAATAAAGCATTGTTGTTTGGATGCACAATGGATCAGCTGTTGTCTTAATAGCTGAATATTACATATTTGAAGTGTTTGTCTGTGTGTGTGTGTGTGTTGGTGAACGTGTTAATCTGATGTTACTGGCTGTTTGTGTGCGCTTGACCTGAGCAGCTGATGACAAATATTTAATCAGCAACACAACGCCATGTGTGGCAACAACAGCTTTAGCCCTGCAGCGAGAGACACACACACAAACACACATACGGATAGAGCAGAAACTGATAGAGCGGAAGTGATTTATCAAGATAAATTCAGATTACAGTGAATCAATTTAGTGACGATAGTTGCAATAATACGACAATACACAAATTGTGTGTGTGAGAGAGTGTCTTATCCCTCTTTCTCTCTCTGTGTGTGTGTAGTGTGTACCTACTTGTGTGATTTTGTTTTCCAAACCAGTTCAGCAGAAGCTCCGCCCCGCAGCCGATTCTAAAGATTTCATTGGTCGTGTCAGTCACAGTGCTGATTGCCTACACCAAACACTAATCCCTAACCCTACCCTTCACCCTAACCTTAACCAATTCAATTATCTGCAGGGTGGGATTTCCACCGAACCAGCTTGGGAAAAAAAATTTTTAGGGATGCACGATATTTTGGCCACCATATCGGTATCGGCCTGATAAGAAAATTTGGTCGATATATTAAAGCCGATAAATAATGGATTATTTCCTTCAGCTGAGACACTTCAGATTCGCACTGTTCACCATAATGGTTTTAAATTGCTTGAAATATGATTGAAATCACTTCAAAAAGAAAAATACAGTTAAGTGCAACATGTGCAGCGCAAGTCTGTCATATAGACTACAAAAATTATAATGCGAATATTATAATTGTGTGTTTGGGACATAGCTTTTAGTGGTGAAACTTTTGTTTTTGTAATCAGGCTCTCAAAAATTATACAAAAATTTGGATTTAGATTTATCGGCCAATATATCGGTTATCGGCTTTCAAATATAAAGAATTATCGGTTATCAGTATCAGCCAAAATTTTCATATCCCTGCATCCCTAAAATAAATAATTACACGTACCTACTTAGCCATATTTTAGGGACAAATTTATTTAACTGACAAAAACTCTCAAAACCTCCTTCTGGGGATGTCATCATTTGTAAAAACTGCATAAAGATAAAGTAAATACAGTTTTTAAAAAAAAAATGGTAAAAATGCAGAAAGTTTTCTGCATATCTATGGACACTGCAACGGTAAACATAAATTCAACATACAACAAATAATAATAAATCCAGAAAGTAAAAATATACAATCTACTCCACTTTACTGCAAAAAAATATGCATTCTTTTAAAGCCAAGAGGTCATGCCGTGAGGTATCGGTCTTCTATCGATATTCAAGGTCCAGAAAGGTACTAAAGACATCGTTAAAACAGTCATGTTACTGCAGTGGTTCAACCTTAATGTTATGAAGAGACGAGAATACTTTTTGTGCGCAAAAACAAAACAAAAATAACAACTTTATTCAACAATCTCTTCTCTTCCCTGTGCCTTACGCAGGTGATGCAGTAAGCACAGTGAAGGCTTCCGTGTTTATGTCCGAATGCCGGCTCAGTATTGGCTGACGCTGATCACGTGATCAGCACGACGCATGCGTGTGATGCTGGCCAATAATGAGTCGGCGTTCTGACGTAGAACCTGGAAGCGATAGATGTAAACAACAAATGAGAATGACACAGAAGAGATTGTAGAATAAAGTCGTTATTTTTGTTTTGTTTTTGCGCACAAAAAGTATTCTCGTCTCTTCATAACATTAAGGTTGAACCACTGCAGTCACATGACTGTTTTAACGATGTCTTTAGTACCTTTCTGGACCTTGAAAGTGTTGATTATATTGCTGTCTATGGACGAGTCATATACCTCTCGGATTTCATCAAAAATATCTTAATTTGTGTTCTGAAGATGAACGAAGGTCTTACAGGTGTGGAACGACATGAGGGTGAGTAATTAATGACAGAAATTTCATTTTTGGGTGAACTAACCCTTTAAATTTGACCACGGAAGAGACCGAAACCAGATGGAAGCTGTCTCTTTCAAGTCTTGCGCTTGAATGGACAAATTCACACAAAAATGATGTCAACATGCCAGTATTGGTGAGTATCCTATAGCAAACATAGTAGGCTATGTCTCAAGTGAACGTAAACAGTCAAGAAAGAAAAGGCATGTATATCAGTATCAGTATATTGGATCAGTGCATTGTCTTAAAGTGACAGCAGCCTAATATTCCTGCTGTCTGTCTGTGTTTTTAATCTTAATCAAACAACAAAAGACAAGGAAATCACTCACTGCTCTTCACTGAATATCTTTTGTAACTTTAATAATGATTAAGATTATATGCAATGATATTTTACATTTGACTACTTTATTCAGTTTCTGTACCTGTAAACTACTGTTAGATACCTAAAAAACGCTGTTTACTTTATTTGTATCTTTGCTCTAATGTATTTATTTGTGCTGTTGCTTGTAGTTTGATTATTTTTGTTCTTATTTTCTTTATTTTTATTTGACTTTTATTTTCCCCTGAACAGAGCATGTACCAAACTGTACTGAAACCATGATAAAACCATTACATCTAATAAAACATGGAAACCCAACATGTGTGTGTGTGTGTGTGTGTACATAAAACATAAACTCTTGCCAGCAGCTGCTAATCTAGAACATAATCAACATCCAGTCTGCCAGGACCTTACGTCACTGTCGCGTTTTGGTGTGTGTGTGTGTGTGTGTGTGTTGTCACTAACCCAGACTGCCCTTTTTATTACATGTGTAAACAAACAAGTCTTTTAAAGTGACAACAATTAAATCCCCAAAACATTCTTGAATAACTGATTGATTGTTTAAAATGCATGTCCTTATCACACATGAGTGCTTCATGCATTGTGTGTGTGTAATCAAGTGTAAACTGTAGCTCTCTGGACCTCTAGTGGTCACCAGTGGCACTGCAATAAAATATACTGCCAGTTTTTTAGGTTTAGACAGAGCTAGTTATATGAATTTCAATTTTTAATTCTACTTCAGTAAATTGCATCAATGTATTTGTCATTTCCTGCCATTTTTATCACCCAGCATGTAAAAAATCATGCATTTTATCACTTCTTCAAAAGGATTTGAGGAATCATTAATGTCTGAGGCACACTTAATTATTTCTTACTTGAGATTCTGTTCAAACCACTAACTGTAAGTACGAGCAGTGCTAATAATGATGCGTGACTTAGTAAACACCACTGATTATCATTTATGAATTCAATAGCACTACAGTATGTGTTTGCAGCTCTTGTTTTAAAGGGATGTTTTAATAATAACCTCTGAGTGACTGAAATCCGCGTCTGTATGCATGTAAACACAGATATACTTACACACGCCTCCATTAGCACCCTACAAGAGCTGTCAGCTGCTATTCATGTCCATCATGTTGTGACAAGATTCATTTGTGTGTCTTTGCCTCCTGCTACATCTGTGAAACAGACCGACTGAAAACGCAGTTGAGCGTGTGCGTCGTCCTGCAGTGTTTGTGCTCCAGACCAGACCAGGTTTACACTCGGTCAATGTCACTGTGCGCTAGTAGCGGCCTTTGCAACGTTTCACTTGAAACGGGTGTTGCAACAGAAGGGGCCTCTGTCCGCCCCACGCCATCACGGAAATTAAATGGGCCTGGGGCAAAAATGCTAACAAAATTAATAAAAACGCCCCAAAAAACGTCCCTGTATGAGTTCTTGTTTTTATTATTTATAACAGGATATACAGTGCTGTTTTCCCGAATATCAGCACGATTGCAAATGTGATAGCCTACTGATTTCATACAACAGTTCAATGTTAATGTTATGTGACTTTTGATTTTAAAATTGTCTATTTTTTCTAATTCGCGAATGAAAATAGTTCAAAACAAATCCACAGAGCCATTGAGTGTCTCCGAGCAACACACTGATGATCACTATTGAACGAATCCTTCGATTGAATGATGGGGGGCCTCCACGTGTTTCTCCGAATTGCAAAGGCCGCTTCTGCTGTGCGCCACACTGAAAAAAACTGGTGTTGAAACAGGTTTTACTCAGTAATTGCTAGATATACGGCCACCATATCGGTATCGGCAGATATATGTTCATTTTTAATGTTATCGTTATCGGCCTGATAAGAAAATTTGGCCGATATATTAAAGCCGATAAATAATGGATCATTTCCTTCAGCTGAGACACTTCAGATGCGCACTGTTCACCATGATGGTTTTGAATTGCTTGAAATATGATTGAAATCACTTCAAAAAGAAAAATACAGTTAAGTACAACATACAGCACAAGTCTGTCATTAAAGCTACATAATATTATAATGAGAACTAGGGCTGGGCGATATGGCAAAAAAATTAAATCTCGATTTTTTCAGAACGATTGACCGATTCACGATTTCGATTTTTTATAACTAGTCAACTTAAAAACGTAACTATAATATGATTTAAGTAACATTCTCTTTATTAACAATCTGGTTAAAAAAGTTCCATTCCAAGTGCACCACACCTGAAGTGATCAACATGGTGTAAATGTAAAACAATTTGTTAAATATCTTTGCAGAAATATGCCTGAAATATGAAGGCAAATGTTGTACAAACTTATCTTAAACACATCCTATATACTCAGAAATAATATAAAATAAGAAAATGCTAAATATTTCTTAGCCAAAAAGTAATAGCAATAAATAACACCAGTAATTATTAACAGCAAATGCTTTGTAAAAACAGAAAACAACAGCAGCTTTCAGCCTGTCACCATCATGCAAACATGAAATATCAAACAGGTTTACAGGGTTTTGCATTTCATTGCGCTATTTGTCCTATTGTTTTTATGTTTGGGCTGTTGCACTTGTGTCTCGCGTCTTTTGCAGCGTCTCACCCATGAAACGGCATTCTAAAAACACGGCAGTCAAGTTAAAAAAAGCTCAACTCGCATTTAACTTTGCCTTTTTTCTCATTCCACTGCCTGCGTCTCATTTTTATAACGCAATAACGCATTTCTGAATGAACAGCCGCTTAAGAATAGTGATGTGTTCTACGTTCATAGAGCGTCACATGAGAGCGGTTAATCAGGCGCGCCGGCGCCATCATGAGGTTGGATCTTTTACTTCTCCTAATACGGTTATCAGTGTAGTATTGTCAACATGTCCAATTGTAACGCTTGCTAACATTTTTATTTAAAATCACGATTTCTCGATTTAAAAAATAATAAAATCAAGGCAAAACATTAAATTCGAATTAATCGAAAAAATCGGAAAAAATGGCCCAGCCCTAATGAAAACATTACAATTGTGTGATTGGGACATGGCTTTTAATGGTGAGACTTTTGTCTTTGTAATCAGGCTCTCAAAAATTATATAAAAATTTGGATTTAGATTTATCGGCCAATATATCGGTTTTCGGCTTTCAAATATGAAGAATTATCGGTTATCGGTATCGGCTAAAATGTTCATATCGGTGCATCCCTAGCTAGTATATTTTAAAGAAACATCAATTAACACTTGAATTAAAGTCACAATGAAATCAAAATGGACATTAGTTTATTCTAAATGATTTATCGGTGCACATTATTATTTTGTTAAATTCATGTTCCTCGTAATCTTGAATCAGAATATCTTCCTCTTACAGCGACATCTCTTCTCTTCTCTGATGATGAGGGCGGGGCAACCTGTCACTCACATGAGGTCCACCAACAGCAAACCACAACCATCCAATCAATAAATCAAGCCCCGCCCCACATTTGTTCTTGTTTGCGAAGCGTTTCACTTGGAGATACGTCACAATAGGAAAGAAAGGACTAGCACAACTTCCGTTTCATGCCGACTTTAAACGTGAAATTTTCATGTAGAAAAACTGAAATAGTATTTTCTGGTAAACATACTCTTTTATTTACTTTTGAAAAATACTTTTTTTGCAGTGCAGCATGAGTTTCAGTTTAAACGTCACTTTTCCCTTTTGTAGATTAAATTGCTTTTGTGGTTATAACATTTTTGTCTAAAGTATCTCTCTTAATCCACCAGTTTAAAGTGGCCACTCTGTTTAAACGCCCATTTAAACCTTTTCAATCCCGAGGACCTCTGGGTCAAAACCACAGATGTGAGACCAGGAAACCCCTAAACGTCTGTCCGTCAATCCCAGAAGATTGTTGTGCCCGTCAACTTGGGGTCAACAGGTCGTATATTGTTTACTCCGCACACTCCGTTTACTAAATAAAGTTACTAAATAAATAATAATAAATAAATCTTAGAAGAGATTAAAGTGTCCAACCACCCTCCCTCCCCTCCCACCACAAGTTCAACCAGCGTTCACTTCTCCTGATCAAATATTCATTTATTAAACCACTTTGACTCAGTCAGGAATTATGTTTTTAAGAGTACAGCGTATTAATATTGCACGAGATGTCTTGAGAGGACAACACGCGGTCAAACTCCGGCATATCAAAACTTCACTAATAAAAATAAAGCATCTGTGGTGTCAACGAATCTTCTCTTTATGGTTCTTTGGATCATTATAAGACGTACACTACTCAAATTTAAGATTTATAATTATAATGTAAACTTCCAAAGATTTCTATTTCAAATAAATGCTGTTCTTTTGCACTTTCTATTTATCAAAGAATCCTGAAAAATAAAATGTATCAGTTTCCATAAAAATATCAACACTGATAATAATCAGAAATGTTTCTTGAGCAGCAAATCAGCATATTAGAAGGATTTCTGAAGGATCATGTGACACAGAAGACTGGAGTAATGGCTTTACTGACACATTTAGATTATTTAATCTTAGTTAAAATCATACTGACCCCAAACTTTTCAACGGTTGTGTGTACGTGTGATTATGGACGTGCGAGTCCTATATCCTCATGATACACATGGATGCATTCAGACACACAAAGCAGCTTTAAAGCAGCCATTTTCCCCTCAGCACTTTGAGGTCAAAGATCACATGACAGATAATGAGACATGGAAAGCTATGCAATCAAATTATACACAGCCAGTCTGCCGCTCACATACATGACACCACACACACAAACACTGAAATCAGATACTGACGTCTGAAATCAATGAGCAAAACAAGCGAGCAACTACAACTAACACACACTCACACACTAGTCCTCCCGTGGTGTAAGCGCTTACACTCACACCAGCACACACACATCCAGGTCAGTCTATTCTGTCGTTGCGGGGGTCAACGAGAGTTCAGCGTAAACTCTGCTTCACCTTTATTCACATCATGAGAGAGAGAGAGAGAGAGAGAGAGTGGTACAGCGTTTAGATTAGACATGCTTCAGGCACGAGGTTGTCTACAGGGAGGGATCATTGTGGAATTTGGAGGAATATTCTGAATGGAAAATCCTGCATGACTGAATCATTTCATTACGAGGAGACGAATGCGTGTTAAAATAATCGTGTTTTCATGCGGTTTAATGCAGTAGAGGCAAATTAGCTGTGGTTTTGTTTTGAAGAGTAAAACATCAAAGTATGTTAGCTTAAAGGGTTCGTTCATGTCGTTCCAAACATGTAAGACTTTCGTTCATCTTCGGAACACAAATGAAGATAATCTGAGCATCTCGTTTGAGCTTCTCAAGAACCAATGAGGTTCATTCTTGTGTTACGCATCACGTTTGAGCTTCTCAAGAACCAATGAGGTTCATTCTGGCGTTACGCAGCACATTTGAGCTTCAACAAGAACCAGTGCTCATTTCAGCTGGAAACTGCAGTGAATTGTATGTATGTACTGTATAGGTACGTTTTTGGAGTTTTGTAAAAATGTAGACAGAGGCACATTTTTCCAATGTGCTTGGGTTGCATTATTTCCCCTTTTTGTGGCTTTTCTGGTTTGTGCTCATCATATCTACTTAATATCTATGGACAGCTTGTGTGAAACGATCTGAACTCATCTGTCAGCAATTCCTAAGGGTGTTTGCTCCATATAAACGGTGCTTCACGGACAGTTAACTCTATTCCTTCCTGTTGTCCTCGTGTAGATGCTGAGCATATACTTATATCAGCTGGTCAAAACATGAGTTAAAGGATGTTAATCAACACAGCTTAAGTTCTTAACACACAGAACATTTCTTGAAGTCAGACGTCTCATTGGGTGAACACAGTCCGCTCACAGAAAGGGAAAGCGAGGTGAGCGCGCTCAGAACATTGTGTTCAGCTCCAGTTAAATGCGAGAAGCCACTGATCTGCTTTGGTCAGGACACAATCAGCAGAGAATCCCAGAATCCCTTCCGACGGCCTAATCCATCTGTGAGAGAGACATTTAGAGAGAAAGGAAGAGACACGGGGAAGGTGGGAACATCGCACACAAATTAATATTTGACGGACTTTCCCAACAGCAACCTTAGTAACCACATGGCAATGCTCCGGAAACAGTGCTTCGCACAGAAAGCAGCGGTCACATTTTGTTCTGAAAATATAAAATTTTTTTTAATAATTTGGAATAGTGTTTTTTACATGCAAGTTTACAGGCAAGGAATGAATCAATGCATTATAGTGCTGTATATATAGAGAAAATATGATAACTGTTTAATACATTTGTGACCTGGCACTAAATGAATGAATGAATAAATAAACAAAAACCTTTTTGAAACTGAATAAATAATATGAAATTATCTGCTACCAACCAGGACAATAATGTTGCACAAACGTTTATAAATATTTATGATTTATTTTATTTATTTATACTGTAAATAAATAGATATCGTCATTTGAAAGACTGGTTTTGGCTTATCTGAAGGACATCACTGGACCCTTACTGGACCCCCTGCAGTTTGCTTATCGAGCAAACAGGTCTGTGAATGATGCAGTCAATATGGGACTGCATTATGTTCTGCAGCATCTGGACAGACCAGGGACTTATGTGAGGATCCTGTTTGTGGACTTCAGCTCTGCTTTTAACACCATCATCCCATCACTCCTCCAGCCCAAATTAACTCAGCTCTCCGTGCCCACCTCTGTCTGTCAGTGGATCACCAGCTTCCTGACAGACAGGCAGCAGCTAGTGAGGCTGGGAAAATTCTCATCCAGCACCCGCACCATCAGCACCGGCGCCCCTCAGGGCTGTGTCCTCTCCCCACTGCTCTTCTCCCTCTACACCAACGACTGCACCTCTAAAGACCCCTCTGTCAAGCTCCTGAAGTTTGCAGATGACACCACACTGATCGGCCTCATCCAGGACGGTGATGAGTCTGCTTACAGACTGGAGGTTGAACAGCTGGCTGTCTGGTGCAGTCTCAACAACCTGGAGCTCAACACGCTCAAGACAGTGGAGATGATCGTGGACTTCAGGAGAAACCCCCTGCTCTCCCCCCACTCACCATCATGAACAGCACTGTGACTGCAGTGGAGTCATTCAGATTCCTGGGCACCACAATCTCCCAGGACCTGAAGTGGGACAACCACATTGAGTCCATTGTGAAAAAGGCCCAGCAGAGGTTGTACTTCCTTCGCCAGCTGAGGAAGTTCAACCTACCACAGGAGCTGCTGAAACAGTTCTACTCTGCCATCATTGAATCCATCCTCTGCACTTCTATATCTGTCTGGTTCAGCTCAGCTACCAAATCTGACCTCAGAAGACTACAGAGGGTAGTCCGGTCTGCTGAGCGAATCATTGGTACAACCCTCCCCACTCTCCAAGAACTGTACTTATCCAGAGTGAGAAAAAGGGCAAAGAAAATCACCCTGGACCCCTCACATCCAGCACACTCCCTCTTTGAACTGTTGCCGTCTGGTCGACGCTACAGAGCCCTGAGCACCAGAACGACCAGACACAGGAACAGTTTCTTCCCTCAGGCAATCCATCTCATGAACACTTGACAAACACGGAACACACAACACTATTATACATTATTTACTTAAAACACATACTTATTTATATTTCAAATTTGCACTCATCATAACTGTACATACAAATTGTCTATATTATATATTGTTTTTGCCTTTTTTTTTTTCTTTTTTTTTTTGCACTTTGTCTATCTTGTATATTTGTATATTATTCTTATTCTTTTTGTTATCTGTGTCCTGTCTTGTCGCTGTCACTCTGTTGCACTGTGGAGCTTCTGTCACTAAAACAAATTCCTAGTATGTGTAAACATACCTGGCAATAAAGCTCTTTCTGATTCTGATTCTGATTCTGATATCAGACCATTTGTGGAAAACCCAAATAAATGAATAAATAAACACTGTTTTGAAATGAAATAAATAATATTAAATTGTTTGTTACCATGCAGACTAATATTGAAGGCAAGAAATTAACTAAATAAAATTTAAAATATAATAAATGACAATTATTAGAGTATATTGTGTTATGATCAGTGTAAAATGATCAATAAAATATATATCCATTTTTATATATTTATACATATATTAAAATCTTTTTATTTTTTATAAATATTTTTTGTATTTGGATTTAATTTTTTACATCCATTTAAGCTTATTTATATTAATTTTTTTACTTATTTAAAATGTTATGTTATATTATATATCACTATAAATATATAAAATTATAAATACATTTTTTATTTTTAAATATGCATTTTTATTTAAAATATTTTTGAATTTATTATTATTTGTTAGATAAATTATTATACAAAAATATTATTATTATTTGCCATTTAATTTTTATATTCTGTTGTCTAATTATATATATAGTATTGGTCTAATTGGATATTGATCATTTTATACAGATCATAAAATAATTATTGATAAACAAATAATTAAATATCAGGCCAATACTGGGAAAAATCTACTAAATAAATAAATAAATAAATAGTATATTGTTTTGAATTTGAATACATATTATGAAATGATCTGCTACAAACCAGGACATTATTTATAAATATTTATACTGTAAATAAATAAATAAGAGTATATTATTTTGAAATAGAGTAAATGTGAAAATGATCAACTTCCAATCAGACCAATTCTTAAAAAAATAAATAAATAAATTTATATCCACCGCAGACAGCTTCAGTGATTATTTTCAGCATGTTTAGCAAGTAGACTCAAATATTTAGCGCAAATATTGCATTCAATCACATCCACACAGCTGCTTACGCAAACTGCGTCCTAATAAAAGTGGCGGTCTGAAGAGCCTCAGAGGTGAGATAAGTTCCTGCCAGGGCAGCTTTCGGTAATCTGTCTGCGCTACAGGGCCGATAAGCCTAGATTTGCATGACGAGAGGACATCGCTGTTTTCAAACGTGACGCTGACATGTTTAACCAACTCGAGCCATAATCCATATTCACAAACACAAAGGTGCTGTCTCTTCAGGATATCGGATTGATGGCTTAAAACACGCCTTAGCGTAAATACACACATATCTGTGCAACAGTTCACACGTATTCACAAGTGCACACACTGCAGGACGGTGTAAAACATGCATGATCATGTGATTTACTCATATATGCATACATCACGTGTACACACACACATATATGCACTCGAATTGTGCACAAACCCAGGAATGTAAGATGCACGTGACTGTCTTTACACTCTATATGTTCTGGTACAGATGCCCCTGAGACATTTACTGTGGGATTCTGGGAGTTCTTGCTCAGCTTCAGAATAAATTAAAGCCACAGAATGGACATATTCCCAATGAAATGCTTTTAAAGTCACCATAAGAAGACATTTGCAGCCTATTTTACTTCGGTTTGATGAGTAAAACTATTCTATAAAAAGAAAAAAAGCCTCATTTTATCATTTGGAATTGATTCAAAGCTGAAAAATGGGCATTTCTTATCAGAATGAAGCCAAATTTGACTCTGCTTGGTGAACATGTAATAACAGTCCATGCATATTAAGTTATGTCAACCGAAAAGTAGAAGTAGTTTCAACTTGAATAACAATCGTTTTATCTTTTGATTAACATGCATGATATATTCTTTGCAAAAAGACTCAATGTAAGAGATAAAATCCCTGAAATGGTCCAATCTGATCTCTGATGATCGGAAGGTCAGGCCATCGGGAAGTAATGCAGATCATAATACAGATATTACAAGACAGTTGCCTTTTTCACGGTGCATATTCACACAAATGAAATGTTGCTCTATATTTAGAGAATAAAGGGCAGGAAGTCAATCTGGATTAGGATACACTCATGAACATTACGATATTAAACACACAGGGCTTAAGACACACGGCGGCCCAATATGTTTAACGACTCGATGGGAACGATCGACATAATCAAAACACAGGCTGTTACCGAACGGAGCCTAATCTGCATACGCCGCAAACGAGCGACGTTTTAACCAATAGCAAACGAGCAGGTGACCTGTGGATGTGGTGAATGAAGCTTTGTGCTTGTAGGTATTAGAGACATGTTACCGTATCCATTACTGAGCGCTTACAGCTGCAGCGATGGATTCAGTGTGTAAACTAATTAGACTGAATGTATGTCGCAGCGCTGGCACCAGCCGCACACACACAGGATTACACACTGATGCTGCCGTGGGGAAAGCGTCGAGGATAATCCGTTCTATAGCTTGTTGTCATTCATGGTATAGATGGGAAATGGGCCTTAAAATGCACAAAACCTTCATGGAGTTTTCCTGTCAGCTCGACTCACAGAGACAGAGATAGTGAGGATGAAATATACATCACACATCTGAATATATAAAATCACACCCGTACAATCATGTTCCATCAGCTAAAAAAAGACATGAGCGCTCTCTCTCTCTCTCTCTCTCTCTCCCTCTCTCTCTCCTCCGAGTCAAATTCAATTTAGATGTTTCAGTGGAAACACCATTCAACCAGAGAGAGATAGATAGAACGATAGAATGAAAGATAGATAGATAGATAGATATAGATAGATAGAATGATAGATAGAACGATAGATAGAGATAGATAGATAGATAGATAGAACGACAGATATAGACAGACAGATAGAACAATAGATAGATAGAACGACAGAAAGACAGACAATAGATAGATAGAACGATAGAAAGACAGACAATAGATAGATAGATAGAACGATAGATAGAATGATAGATAGATATAGATTGATACAGATAGATAGAACGATAGAAAGACAGACAACAGATAAATAGATAGATAGATAGAACGATAGATAGAATGACAGACAATAGATAGAATGATAGAAAGAGACAATAGATAGAACGATAGACAGACAATAGATATAGATAGAACGATATAGATAGATATAGATAGAATGATAGAAAGACAGACAATAGATAGATAGATAGACAGACAGACAGATAGAACGATAGAGCGATAGATAGATAGAACAAATAGAATGATAGACAGAATGATAGGTAGATAGATAGATAGATAGAACGACAGACAGACAGATAGAACGATAGAAAGATAGAACGATGATAGATAGAACAAATAGAACGATAGATAGAACGATAGAACGACAGATAGATAGAACGATAGAAAGACAGACAATAGATAAAGATAGATAGATAGAACGATAGATAGAGCGATAGATAGAACAAATAGAATGATAGAACGATAGAACGATAGACAGATAGATAGATAGAACGATGATAGATAGAACGATAGAATGACAGATAGATAGATAGAACGACAGACAGAACGATAGAAAGATAGAGCGATGATAGACAGAACAAATAGAACGATAGATAGATAGAACGATAGAACAACAGATAGATAGATAGATCGATAGAAAGACAGACAATAGATAGAACGATAGAAAGACAGACAATAGATAGATAGATAGATAGAGAGATAGAACGATAGATAGATAGAACAAATAGAATGATAGAACGATAGATAGGTAGACAGATAGATAGAACAATGATAGATAGATAGAACAACAGAACAACAGATAGATAGATAGATAGATAGAACGATAGATAGAACGAGAGACAATAGATAGAACGATAGAAAGACAGACAATAGATAGATAGAATGATAGAACGACAGATAGATAGATAGAATGATAGAATGACAGATAGATAGAATGACAGAAAGACAGACGATAGATAGATAGATAGAACGATAGATAGAGCGATAGATAGATAGAACAAATAGAATGATAGATAGAACGATAGAACGACAGATAGATAGTTAGAACGATAGATAGAATGACAGACAGACAGACAGATAGAACGACAGAAAGATAGAACGATAGATAGATAGAGCGATGACAGATAGAACAAATAGAACGATAGATAGATAGAACGACAAAGAGCGACAGAACGACAGATAGATAGAACGATAGATATAGATCAATACAGATAGATAGAATGATAGACAGACAATAGATAGAATGATAGAACGACAGACAGACAGATAGAATGATAGAATGACAGATAGATAGAATGACAGAAAGACAGACGATAGATAGATAGATAGAACGATAGATAGAGCGATAGATAGATAGAACAAATAGAATGATAGATAGAACGATAGAACGACAGATAGTTAGAACGATAGATAGAATGACAGACAGACAGACAGATAGAACGATAGAAAGATAGAACGATAGATAGATAGAGCGATGACAGATAGAACAAATAGAACGATAGATAGATAGAACGACAAAGAACGACAGAACGACAGATAGATAGAACGATAGATATAGATCAATACAGATAGATAGAATGATAGACAGACAATAGATAGATAGAACGATAGATAGAACGACAGACAGATAGAACGATAGATAGATAGAGCGATGATAGATAGATAGAACAAATAGAACGATAGATAGATATAGATGACAGAACGATAGAAAGACAGACAATAGATAGAACGATAGAACAATAGATAGATATAGATAGATAGAACGATAGAAAGACAGACAATAGATAGAACGATAGATAGAACGATAGAACGACAGATAGATAGATAGACAGAAAGAAAGAAAGAGTCTCTACTCAAGTCTCTGATCTGGTCTATAGATATTAAGTGTTGTTGGAGTTTTCATCACATCTCTAACTGCAGCAGCTTGTAATGCTTGACTCCACAAACACCATTAAAGTGACAAATAACGAACGTGGAGTGGCAGTGGGTGTGCTGTGTTTATGTTTTATTAAAAACTAATGCAATTACACACAAATATACTGATATACACCATCATTTCCCTTGCAAATTCACACACTTCACTGAGATTCATGCGTGGAATATTTCACAGAGCATTAATGGCCGATGAGCTCTTATAAACACACACATGGTCATGTGTGAGGTGTGTGTGTGTGTGTGTGTGTGTGTTCCAGGCGTTTGACCTCCTTTCACATGGCTGAACACAGCTGTACAAACTCTACAGACGACAGTAACTGAGGAACTGAGAACGATGTCTCTAGGCACCAAACACACACACACACACACACACACACACACACACACACACACACACACACACACACACACTTGGCATGTTTTATTCATGCACACACTCTCACACACACAGACATCAGAGTGGAGCAGACAGAGTGGAAACGGCGACTGTGTTTGTTTCTAAATAGAGCGTGTTTATCAAGAGGGTCTTAAGTAAACAAACAGCATGTGAAGAGAGATGGCCAACATTCGCCCGTCTCTCTCGCCATTCACAAGTGATTCCAGAATCCCTTTAAATCCAATTAAATTCCTCAGAATTAAAGTGAAATTAAATTTTATGAAAATTAAATTAAATTAATATAAATATATATATATATATATATAGTGATATAGTGCAGTTCAAATAACATTGAAATTTTAATAAATAACTATACGCATTTCAAATTATTTTATAATTAGATAAATATTTAGATTTTTTGCATGACTGTGTAGGTGTAGGTAGCCCAACTGTCTTTTAATGGAGTTGTTAGTAACAGCAGAAGCCCTTCAGTTTTATTTTCATTCAGGTGTAGGAAATTATTTGCCATCCAGGTCTTCATCAAGGCATGAAAAGAGATGATCTAATGAAAAATCATTTTCTGGTTAAGAGTTGGAGATCATCAATGTAACAATGATAATTAAAGGGTTAGCTCACCCATGGAAATGGAAATTCTGTCATTAATTACTCACCCTCGTGTCGTTCTACACCTGTAAGACCTTCGTTCATTTACAGAACACAAATTAAGATATTTTTGATGAAATCCGATGGCTCAGTGAGGCCTGCATTGACAGCAAGATAATTAACACTTTCAAGGTCCAGAAAGCTACTAAAGACATATTTAAATCAGTTCATGTGAGTACAGTGGTTCAATATTAATATTATAAAGCGACGAGAATATTTTTGGTGCGCCAAAAAACCAAAATAACAACTTATATAGTGATGGCCGATTTCAAAACACTGCTTCATGAAGCTTCGGAGCGTTATGAATCTTTTGTGTCGAATCAGCGGTTCGGAGCGCCAAAGTCACGTGATTTCAGCAGTTTGGCGGTTTGACACGTGATCCGAATCATGATTCACAACAAAAAATGATCTCCAACTCCAAGTCGTTATTTTGTTTTTTTGGCGCACCAAAAATATTCTCGTCGCTTTATAATATTAATATTGAACCACTGTACTCACATGAACTGATTTAAATATGTTTTTAGTACATTAATGGATCTTGAGAGAGGAAATGTCATTGCTGGCTATGCAGGCCTCACTGAGCCATCGGATTTCAACAAAAATATCTTAATTTGTGTTCCGAAGGTCTTACGGGTGTGGAACGGCATGAGGGTGAGTAATAAATGACATTATTTTCATTTTTGGGTCAACTAACCCTTTAATGTTATGAAGCGACGAGAATACTTTTTGTGCGGCAAAAAACAAAATAACGGATAACTTTGGCAGTTTGATACACGCTCCGAACCACTGATTCGAAACAAAAGATTCGTAAAGCTTCAAAGCTGCATGAAGCAGTGTTTTGAAATCGCCTCACTGAGCCATCGGATTTTATCAAAAATATCTTAATTTGTGTTTCGAAGATGAACGAAGGCCTTACGGGTTAATTAATGACAGAAATTTCATTTTTGGGTGAACTAACCCTTTAATGTTATGTTTCTGAAAGATAGAGCCTAAAGGAAGCATGTAGAAGAAAAACAAAAGGGGGCCTAGAACGGATCCCTGTGGTACACCACAAGAGAGAGGCACAGAAGGTGAAGTGAATGACCCAATATTAACAGGAAAAGTCCCACCCTTTAAATAAGAGGCAAACCACTGTAATAATAGGCTCTGAACACCAACTACACACTTGAGTCGTTCCAGAAGAAAATCATGATCAATAGCGTCAAATGCAACCTACTCTATATATATTATACAAAGCTCTAAAACCAGATTGAAACATGTCTAGAATGTTAAAAGTATCCAGATATGAAGTGAATTGTATCATGCAGAAATGTAAGTTGAAATGTTTGCATATAAACATAAATAAATAATAAATATATTAATAAATAATAATCTATAAGTCATCAGTTCATCAACAATAGTTGCATTACAGTAAAAAGCTATAAAATTAATGTGGATAATAGACGTAAGTGCACTTTGCTTTCAGTATGAAATAATAGGTACAAACACACATTAACATAAGTTACTGTTTTATCATTCCACACGGTCTTGTCACGAAAAGCTAAAAGCTGCCCTGTCCCAACATATCACTCAACCCCAAAACCAGCAAACCCAAAAAAACAAGTCGGATCTATTGGCGGCTCTTAAGACAAGCCCACCAGACATTATGTAACACCTGTCTGGGTCAGAGTTCACTTCAGGACTCCCTCCTCCGATGAGGACACCCTTACTAATCAGTGAGTGATGCAGAATTGATTTGGAGGGGTCCAATGGAGAAAGGGGGACCCTTCTCTTTGAGTTCTGATTAGGACACACTGGGCGGCTGGGATTATAATCTGGGAAGCATGTGAAATGAGGCGGTCGCAGCAGGAGACATGATGTACTCGCTCTCGCTGCCGTATATAGGCCACTCTCTGGGAACACTGTGTACCGACAGCGGCTCACGTCACAGACGCTCACAGCGTCCCGTGGCACAGAGCGCTCGCATCCTACTACGCTTGTTTAACACGCCCACTAAACAAGGGAAGTGCAAACGAAAACTATTAGGGAAAAAAACGGCTTCTCTCGTGATGGTGGCATGAAAGAAAGTTTATAATTATCTCAACTTTTGGTTGCATAATAGAGCATCACAACTCATTCGGCAACTTTTGATAAAAAAAAAAAAAAAAAAACGGAAAAAAAAAACAGAACACCCTAGAAATTCACTAGTAACCGCACAGCAACACACTAAAACAATCATAATACCTTAGCAACGTCCTAGCAACAAACTAAAACACTGTCAAACACATATCAACAATCTAGCATTCCCATAGCATGGTAGAAAGGGAATCAAAAAACCTCACCAAGTACATAGCAACTACATAGCAACACTAAAACATTCAGAATACTTTAGCAACCACATAGCAACGCCCTAGAAACCACATAGCAACACACTAAAACATTTAGAACACTGTCAACCACATGATAACACACTAGAAACAACACTAAACACTCTAGCAACCTCAACAAACTAAAACACTGTCAAACACATATCAACAATCTAGCAACCTCATAGCATGGTAGAAAATGAATCAAAAAACCTCACCAAGTACATAGCAACTACATAGCAACACACTAAAACATTCAGAATACCTTAGCAACCACATAGCAACACCCTAGAAACCACAGAACACTGTCAACCACATGACAACACCCTAGAAACAACATCAAACACTCAGGCCACCTAATAGCATGGTAGAAAATGATTCAAAAAACCTTACCAAGGACATAGCAACTACATAGCAACACACTAAAACATTCAGAATACCTTAGCAACCACATAGCAACACCCTAGAAACCACAGAACACCGTCAACCACATGACAACACTCTAGAAACCACATCAAACACTATAGCAACCTCATAGCATGGTAGAAAGTCAATCAAAAAAACCTGACCAATTACATAGCAACACACTAAACATTCAGAACACCCTAGCAACCACCTAGCAATACCCTAGTAACCGCAGAGCAACACAAAATAAATCAAAATAAATCATAATACCTTAGCAACGCCCCAGCAACAACACTAGCAACACACTAAAAACATTTAGAACACTGTCAACCACATGTCATTATGCAGGTTTGCTTCTCAAGTAATTTAATCTTGTTTTAATTATGTTTAGATTTTTACAAGAAAACAATAAGATACAGTATTTTTTGCAGTGAAAAACTGCAGGGGAATATACAGTAAAACCAAACAGATTCAGAAAGAGAAAGAGAGAAACGCTGCTCGCAGAAAGGACACGCTGTTTTCTCCTGCTGACATTCACCCCCGGAAAATGCGATTATACGACCTTTTAATTTCACCTCCGGCACTTGTGCACACACACACACACACACACACACACACAGGCAGTGTGTGTGCAAACAAAGGAGTGTGTTTAGTGCTTTAGTGTCTATCAAAACAAGTGGTGAAGACATTAACATCCACATCTAAATAATGCACACTAAATCCCTCCAGACCACCAGAGGACACTTCAGCTTCCATGAGTACTTCTCAACCGCCAAGTGATGACAGTAAAGAAACAATTAAACATACTAAAATGACATTAAAGCCAAACATTGAAACTAGTATAAAAGTTTATCAATACATGCTGACATCTCTAATTTTACTAACTTCTAAATAACGTTTGATTGGTCGTAATCATAAGGCCTCTGACATCATCAACAAGCTGATAATCCAATTTATTTTATTATCCTAACTATGCATAATTATACGGTTAGTTGCATTTATTATCTGCATTCATTGTTTTATTCCCTGCTGTCAGAACAAACCTGTGACCCACTTTCGGGTCGCAGTTGAAAACCACAGTATATTAGATTACAAGGATTGAACTGACTTGCACTAAAATAATATGCAGGAATCCAATGTCTGTCCCTACGACTGAAAGTCTATACTATATTATGCAATAATCCCGGCCGGCCCGTCTGCTGTAGAACGAGACGCTGTTTAATCTGAGTGCCATTCTGTTTACTGTTTGAAAACATGTAACGCATGGGAGTCCTGTAATCACTCAAGGCTAAAAATAACATGTTATAATGCTTGGTGAGCTTGAAACATGTATAGGAGGAGAATTTAACAGCGGCGAACCACACAGGGGGGCAAGATGGGTAAGAAAAATGATCTAATGAAGCCCATCTCTACACTAAAGGATAAAGCCATGAACAAAAGTCACATGGGCTCACAGAGCAGAAGAAATACACAGGACTGAACCCAAGCAATACGCTAATGACGAAGCATGGCTCTGACAACTCACCCTAAAATAAACTTATACACAGGCAAATAACAAAAAAAATTAAAACTAGATTTAAAAAATACATAAAAATATAGTTTAAAAATAATATTATAATATATTATTATTATTATAATATATTAAGATTTATATTCTTACTATATGTTAAGCTTTTTATTTTTTATATATCAATGTTTTTTTAAATTTTAAAGCCTGCCTTGGTTAAACTAAAACTAAACTAAATAAATAAATCCTTTTCAGAGTTAACAAAGTGTACTGATAAAAGAACACAGAGAATAGTCTCTCTTTAAGTGTAGTATTTTTGCTCACTATTGTTTTTGGGGGTCTATTTTTAACCCGTGGCCATGTAAAGATGATGTTCTTGTGCTGTGGGTTTGTTCCAGATGCTGCTGAAACAGGAACTCTGTCCAGAACGATCAAGCCGCTGAAGGCAGACGAGTGCATGAAACTACAACTACAAGCACAACACTAAAAACAGCAGCCGCGAGAGGAGCCTTCCCACACTAACAGGGGAATTTACGGTAAAAGCGTATTCCAGGCGGGGTTTTTATCGCTAACTAAAGCCAGAACAAAACATCGTCATTACTTGAAATAAAATTAAATATAAATAAACCGAAACCTTATTTTATTTCAGCTAGTTGCAAGGGCAGGATTTCTCATTTTCAGTTTAAAGGTACTATGTAAGAATTTTCATGTATTAATCCCTTTTTATTGCCAATGTGTGAACAGCTCGTAACGAAACTTAAAAAAACGAGACCTTCCCTGACTTCCCAGGTTGTCTATGAAAGCCTGTAGACTGATTTTTATGTGAAGGACTCGGGTCGTTTTTGCCGGGAAAAAATCAAAAGGATGTGACGGTTACGCCCGAGAGCCTCTATTCCGTTCATTTAACGAACGTATGCTTATACAACGTTCAGGATAATGCAGGACAATGTCTCATGCAAAGAAAAGGGATTAAATCAAACTACAGTCTCGCATAGTCAGATCTGTCAAATATACTTTATAATCAAACTATCATAATCAAACTATCATAACAGTGTAATTTTAGTTATCTCACCTGTCGACATGATGCCGGTGAATCTCAGAGCTGGTTCAAACATATCCACATCGCTATGATCAGATGATTTCTGAAATGCTGTTTTCTCACCGCTGTCATTTTTGTGTTTATTTTGTTTTTGAGAGGAAAGCGCGCGGCACATATTTACATATTCATCTAACCGTCGCTCTCAGCAGTGTGGACGGCGTCGGGATGTTCGTTAACAGTTTATCGCTGCAAAGGTATTTACAACTTCTTTTTACTTCTAAGCAAAAAGAACTTCGCTGTGAGAATATTGCGGCCTTGAATCACGTTCAGTCAGTGTACGTTACGTGTGCACGAGCAGGAAGTTGCTGGCTGCAGTTCACTTAACGGCCACAGGTGTCGCTAAAAACAAGGGTTTCTGAATTCAACATACAGCCCTTTTAACTTGAAAGCTTAATTAGTAAAATTAAAAAACGAAAAATAAATAAAATCTAATTCAAAATGAACAAAATCTATAATAAAAAGGGATTCTAACATCCACAAACACACTTCACCTTTAAAGCACACAAGACAAGGAGCAATATATAATTCAGAGATACATAATTGTCCTTTTAAAGATATAGATCAAGATCCATAGTCACCATGTAATCAAAATTGACAATTTTTGTTTTATTATGTAATATTGCAGTGTTTATTATGAATGATTTATCCATGCACATAATTTTTTTTTATTCATGTTCCTCATAATCTTGAATCAGAATATCTTCTCCTCCCTCTTGCAGCATCTCTTCTCTTCTCTGATGACGAGGGCGGAGCAACCTGTCACTCACATGAGATCCACCAATAGCAAACCACAACCATCCAATCAGTTCCCACAGACAAAATCAAGCCCCGCCCCACATTTGTTCTTGTTCCAGAAGCCGTTTCAATCGGATATACATCGCAATAGGAAAAAAAAGACAGCGCAACTTCTGTTTCATGCTGACATTAAACCAGATTAAAGTAAACTGGAATACATCTGTAACCTTTATAAACTATATCCTCTGAATAATCTTGGTATGTACTATGGTAAATGTCAGATGCACAGGGCTGTCCAGCAGATGGACAGTTCGTTTCAGTCCCCTCCTTCTCTCAAAGCTGCTTATCTGGAATGCCGGTCCAGCGTTGCTCCAGACACTGGCTGCTCCTCCAGCTCCGGCAGATGGAAAATACCCTGATAATTCCCAAAGAGAGGATTAAACTCAACGCATCCTTCAGCAAGCCTGGATGAGCACTATGGGATGCTCATGATGTATATGTCAGAAGGTCACATGACCTGGAAGTAACTCTCAACGTGCACGGTTAGGATGCTACATTCCTGGTGAGCACAGGAGGTGAAAGTCTGGCTGATCTAAAACTCAACTTTGCATCATGTAATTAAGCGAGTGTATGACTTGCATGTCAACATCACTATATTACTGCTTCTCATTACTGAGGGTTTAGTGATTTGAACAAACCTCTAAGTGTTAATCACCATTTCTGTGTTTGAATCAAGCTGTGATCCCAACTAGAATTCCCAACATCCCAACAGTAAACAAACATTGATAAATCTGCCTGCAACAATACTGACATCTAGAGGCCAGTGCCTGCATGCACATATACAGTACACACTGAAACACTGCTGTTATGGAAGAAAAAAAAAAAATTATTACATTTATATAAAATATAATTTTTTTTTTAAAAACACTTTAGGGTCCAATTCTCACTATTAACTAGTTGCTTATTATCATGCATATTACTATGATATTGGCTTTTTATTAGTACTTATAAAGCACATATTATTCTGCATGACCATATTCTACATCCCATAATCCTACCAATACATAAACTTAACTACCTTACTAACTATTAATAGGCAGTAATTAGGAGTTTATTGAGGCAAAAGTCATAGTTAATAGTGAGAATTGGACCCTAAACTAGTGTGACCATAATTTTATAATAAATAATACTATAAAAAAAATCCAAGTATTTTTCAATAATAATATAAAAATCTAATACATAATATAAAAATTATAATTACATAATTTTACAATAATATCTAATAATACAAAAATAATTATACATTTCATTTTATAATATATAAATTTACAATTATAATAAATAAATTTCTCCCCATGCTTTTAGTGTTTTGATAAAAGCATAAATACTGAATAAATGCATGTCAAATAAATGTTTTGTATTAACATGTTTTGAGTATCTTGTAAAACCACAAATATTTGTCAAAACTTTCAGTGTCTCATATTTCACAGAATTCTTTTTTGTTGTTGTTGTTTTATTCATATTCATCTGCAGTGTCTTTCCAACAGGTGAAAAAAATCAATGACTTTCTTGTAAAAGAAAATGAAATGTTCTGGAGATGCTTTATTTAAAAGAAACTATATGATTTTATCAAATATTATTGATACACACCAAATAGCACTTTCTATGGAGTGTGGCTTATTTATTTTTTATGTCAGCTGTTTGTTTGTTTTTTTTAAGTTCCCTTGTTTTAAAGAGAGGAAGTTGTCATATCCATGATAAACCAGGACTTTAAACTAAAAACAAATGTCCTCTACAGTCAGATGGCACAAATGATTTCTGTCCGGTTCAGGTGTATAATGACAATTAAATTAAAGGAGCAGCGTCTACTGTAGTTAATCTCCAGCTCAAAGGATCATAATGAAGATCACTACACAAATACAGACACGCCCATCTGACTGAAACTGCTGAGATCATGCTTACACTGCCAGAATGATAATATTACGATTCAGCAGCAATATAATCAGGGCTTGACATTAACACCCGCCAACTCGCCAAATGTGGGTGTAACGCAGTCACTCCTACTAGACACTTTGGCGGGTTGAATTTTATATATGATATATACACCGCTCAAAAAAAATTAAAGGAACACTTTTTAATCAGAGAATAGCATCAAGTCAGTTGAACTCCTGGGATATTGATCTGGTCAGTTCAGTAGCAGAGGGGGTTGTTAATCAGTTTCAGCTGCTTTGGTGTTAATGAACAACAGGTGCATTAGATGGGCAAACAATGAGACGACCCCCAAAACAGGAATGGTTTTATAGGTGGAGGCCACTGACATTTTTTCCCCTACTCATCTTTTCTGACTGTTTTTCACTAGTTTTTCACTAGTTTTGCATTTGGCTAGGGTGTCACTACTGGGAGCATGAGGCGATACCTGGACCCTACAGAGGTTGCACAGGCAGTCCAACTCCTCCAGGACGGCACATCAATACGTGACATTCCCAGAAGGTTTGCTGTGTCTCCCAGCACAGTCTCAAGAGCATGGAGGAGATTCCAGGAGACAGGCAGTTACTCTAGGAGAGCTGGACAGGGCCGTAGAAGATCCTTAACCCATCAGCAGGACCGGTGTCTGCTGCTTTGTGCAAGGAGGAACAGGATGAGCACTGCCAGAGCCCTGCAAAATGACCTCCAGCAGGCCACTGCTGTGAATGTCTCTGACCAAACAATCAGAAACAGACTTCATGAGGGTGGCCTGAGGGCCCGACGTCCTCTAGTGGGCCCTGTGCTCACTGCCCGGCACCGTGGCATTTGCCATTGAACACCAGAATTGGCAGGTCTGCCACTGGCGCCCTGTGCTTTTCACAGATGAGAGCAGGTTCACCCTGAGCACGTGACAAACGTTAAAGGGTCTGGAGAAGCCGTGCTAGACTTTATATCTCGCAATTCTGACTTTATATCTCGCGATTCTGACTTTATAACGCGCAATTCTGACTTTATATCTCGCAATTCTGACTTTATATCTCGCGATTCTGACTTTATAATGCGCAATTCCGACTTTATAACGCGCAATTCTGACTTTATATCTCGCAATTCTGACTTTATATTTCACAATTCTGAGTTTATAACTCGCAATTCTGACTTTATATCTCGCAATTCTGACTTTATAATGCGCAATTCCGACTTTATAACGTGCAATTCCGACTTTATAACTGGCAATTCCGACTTTATAACGTGCAATTCCGACTTTATAACGTGCAATTCCGACTTTATAACTCGCAATTGTGAGTTTATATAGCGCAATTCTGAGAAAAAAAGTCAGAATTGTGAGATAAAAAGTCGCAATTACCTTTTTTATTTCATGGCAGAAACAAGCTTCTGTACCTTTTCTTTTGCTAGCTGAAAAACTGTATTTTTTAAAGATGGTTTTCATGAGTTTCATTAAATGAGTAACATTAAAGAGTTTAATGATTAAACATACTGGTATAGAAAACTGGATCATGCAAAACTTTGCATGGATCATGCAGGCTAATAAACTTATGATAAACATCAAAGGATAGAAAGTAACAAGTAAACAAAGTGTATGAATAAAAAAAATGATTGAATCTTAATTTGTAATTGTGCATATTTAAAAAAAAAAACATTAAAAAGCAAGAATAAGATCCTATAAATGTAAAAAGCAAAGTCTTTCCTCCCTGATTCACACTCCAGAGTCCGTTCAGCAGCTGAGCTACATGAACTGATTACAGATTAAATTGTACCTTTCACCTCTGCCAAAACCTGCTTTTCAGGAACACTAGCTAGTGTGTCTCAGCCTCACACACTCAATCAAAGGGAACAATCAGTCAGACTGACACGAGCCCTTGTGTTGACTCGGGGCCCCTCGGGCGCCGGAAAAAGATCTTTCTCACGCGAGCCCGTGAATGTGGGCGGATCTACAACATTCTCCTTCCTGCGCTACAGCATAAATACTCTCTCTCTCTCTGTGTGTGCGTGTCTTTCTGCAAATCTGAAGCTCACAGCGAGCACCAGAACAAAAAAAACATGAGTCAAACACCACCTATGAGTCAAATGAAGTCCAGGATGGAGGAAGCGGCGAAGATGAAGGATGAAGACAAGCTTTATAAGCGAGAGGGAGTCCTGTACTCCGCCATTCTCAGCCCACCGGAGACCCTGGACAAGTTAAAAGACCTGGAGGCCAGAGAGGACGACCTCATCTTGGTGGCGTACCCTAAATGTGGTGAGTAAAACAATCTGTTAGAAACAAGTTTGCTTTACCAGCTATAGTGCAAAGGCTGTAAGTGGAGTCGGGTTACATGTTAGTTACATAACTTTATCTTTGGTTGTCAGGAATTTTCTCTAGTAAACTTTCCAGCTCTAACAGTTATTAAAGCCCTTTTACAAAGTCTTGTTTTGGGCTCTACTAGAACAGGTTTTCCTGCTTGAATGTTGATTATTTTCCTCATATTCTCCATTATTCAGCTCCTCTCTTCCCAGTCTGTCAGTAACGCTCTGTTTAGTTCCTGTCTCTATGAAGCCCCTCCTTCTGTGAAGCACAATGTGCTCTGATTGGTCGGCTGGAGCGGTGTGTTGTGATTGGTGTTTGGGAAATGTGTCCCGCCCCTTACCATAACTGCCAGTTTCAACACACTACTAACTAACTCAACCAGGCCCCGCCCTTTTATTCTGCGTATGAATTATTTAAATGAGGAATATTGTGACGTGTTCGTTCCCGGAAGAAAACTCAAGACTACGATGGAGTTCAGAAACAGTGACACTGATATATAGAATAACTCCCGCTGAAGGGACTCAAACAGCAACATTACACACTAAAGAAAGATGAACATAGAAAACAGCAGAATAGGTCCTCTTTAATGCAAATCCACATCATGTAACCTGATGCTCTGCAATGCATGACACATGTTACATCTTACGTAATAATGAGCGAGTTCTGCTCAATGTCAACACGACTGCAGCTGCAATTCTGGACACCGAAGACTGAAGCAATTCTGTGCATTTGTGAAAATCACACACTTGTGTAAACTGGTGGACTGAACTAAATTTATAGTAGAATTGGTCTTTAATAACTGTTAACATTGAATGAATGTGACAATTTACGTAATGTGGTTTACAAAAAATTTGCACCAAAAATTGCAGCAGAAGAACTGCTGAAGAATTTGAACAAGAATGATTTTACAAGTGATTTACAATTAAAATTGTTGCAATGAATTTAATGTACTTAAGAAAGGTTTTATACTCTCATTTTGCTTGTTTCGTGAATGAATACATTATACACTACTGTTTAAAAGTTTGAAATTAATACTTTTATTCATGAAGGATGCATTAAATTGCTCAAAAGTGACAGTAAAGACATTTATAATGTTACAAAAACTTTCTATTTCAGATTAATGCTGTTCTTTTGAACTTTCTATTCATCAAATAATCCCGAAAAGAAATTGTACACAACTGTTTTCAACATTGATAATAATCATAAATGTTTCTTGAGCAGCAAATCATCATATTAGAATGATTTCTGAAGGATCATGTGACACTGAAGACTGGAGTAATGATGCTGAAAATTCAGCTTTGATCACGGGAATAAATGATATTTTACTATATATTCACATAGAAAACAGCTGTTTTAAATTGTAAAAATATTTCACAATTTTTACTGTATTTTGATCAAATAAATGCAGACTTGGTGAGCAGAAAATTCAGCTTTGATCAAAGGAATAAATTATATTTTTAAAAATATTACATTAGTTAATTGAAATTATAATAATATTTCACTATTTTATTTTTACTATTTTTATCATATAAATGCAGCCTTGGTGAGCAGAAGAGACTTCTTTCAAAAACATTAAAATAAATATATATATATATATTTTCATCAAAAGAGTTCAACTTTCTTTCTCTTCACTAAATCTGTTTGTAATTGATTTCTAACAGGGTTTAACTGGATGGTGGCAGTCTTGCGTAAAATCATGAATGCTTCCACTGGGAAAAACGAGAAACCGCCTGAGAGGCCTCCTCTGGTTGAGTTTTTACCTCCAGATGTTCAAGAGGTCAGTAACAGCACAAACAATCTGGCAATGTTTAGCCTGAACACAAAAACATCACAGCAACGTATAATATTACAGTTTCACACTGTTTGTCTTACAGAAACTGGCTGAAATGCCCCCGCGGAGGCTTCTGGGAACTCATCTACACCCTGACAACATGCCTGCCTCTTTCTTTACTAAGAAACCAAAGGTCAGGAGCAATCAGTGCACTTTGAATCACATTATAGAGGTCACATGACACTAGTAGATACCAAACTCACCTAGTAGTGATTTATACTCTACTGTTCAAAAGTTTGTATCTATTTTCAGATTCTGGTGGTGTTCAGAAACCCAAAAGACACCCTTGTCTCATACTTCCATTTCATGAACAAAAACCCGGTTCTGCCCAGCGCTGAGCCGTGGGACAAGTTCTTCTCCGACTTCATGGCTGGTGAAGGTGAGAAAAACACTGAACCATGAAAGTTAAATATCATTTAAATGAAAACGGACTGAAGTCATGTGGTTATTTGTGTCTCCTCTTCAGTTGCCTGGGGCTCTTATTTTGATCACGCTCTCGCCTGGGAGAAACGTCTAGACGACCCAAGCGTGATGATCGTGACTTACGAGGAACTGAAACAGGTAGAACAACCTAATTTTTATAATTTCATTAGTTTAAAAGTCAACATGAACATTTTATTTCCATAAAGTGATGTTAAACAAATATTTCTGATTATGAAGACTTAATTGAGCACAGGATTAGTTGTGTATTAAGAAGTAAACAATGTCAAATCTGACGTCAGGTTGACTTTTAAACCTGCTGTGGTCAGACTTTTATTGATACCAGTCCGAGTTTGAAACATCTGAGACTTTTCTGGATGGTTCATGCAGAACTTACTGCAGAAGAGTGTGAAGAAAGTCTCGGAGTTCTTCAACCTTCCACTGACAGATGAGCAGGTCAGCAGCATCGCTGGAGAAAGTACGTTCAGCGCTATGGTGGAAAACTCCCCAGAAATCTCACGGCAATTTCGGCAACATCTTCTTCAGGAAAGGTAAAAGATGGATTTCAGATATAAAAATGTTTGCAGATAACAGCTGAGATCATTTGATCTTTTGAGAATGTGACGAGAAATGTTTGAATTCATATTGATTATTGAGGAGAAACATTTATACCTCAATATTTCTCAATTTTCTTTTCAATTTAATCTCTCTCAGAAGAGAAATTAAATCGTCTCTGAAATGAATCTCTTATTTACATCATGTTTACACTTTGTAGGTTATAATGAAAGGATTTCTTTGTGATTTTCCTGTCATATGTTTTGTCTTCCGTCTTGAACAGGTGAGGTGGGCGACTGGAAGAATCATTTTTCTGATGTCCAGAGTAAACAGATGGATGAGCTCTTCCAAGCCAAACTAGCTGGAACAAAAATTGGAGCCAGACTGAAGTATGACCTTTACTGCCAGTAAATGTGAAGACACGACGAGGACCGATGGATAAAGACACAGTTTATTTCACAGGGATTCACGAGAGCAGCTGTTTAATGGTTTTCATGTTTTGATACATTCCATTGTTTACAATAAGCAAAAAAACCTCACTTTGTCATTAAACCTCATGATGTGTATTTACTAAAATTTATTAAAGATGTCAACACTGTTTTATTCTCTGTCAGAAAATTCAATTGCAAATGTTCACCAGTGGTCGGCGCAACAGTTCAGTGAGAAACACAATCAACCCATAATGATGTTAAACTGCTCTGATGGCTCACGGGCTGCAGGGAAAAATAATGCCAAATGCAGATAATAAAATGCAACCAACCGTATAACGGTGCATAGTTAGACCAGCAGAACAAATACGATTATCACCTTTCAAAAGAGAGCAAGAAACACTTGCACACCATATTTTTTGTTGTTGATGTCAAAGGTTGTGTCACAATTCTTAATTCTTGATTCCAATTTCGATACCAGCTAAAACTGCTAATGTCAATTTCAAAGATTATTAAAGACAAGTAAACAGTCATTAATAAAAAAGAACAAATACTTAAACTACAAGCAACATAAATTAATACAGTAGAACAAAGATACAAATGAAATAATCAGTGCTTTTTAGGTTTTTCAGGTACAGAAATTGAATCAAATGTAAAATAACACTGCAAATAATCTTCACTGTACAAAATAAATAAAGGTTAATCCTTATTAAATTTACAAAAACCGTTATTCATTGAAGAGCAGGGAGTGATTTCTTTGTCTTTTGTAGTTTGATTAACATTAAAAACACAGGAATATTAGGCTGCTGTCACTTTAAGACTAACGCACGGATCCAATATACTGATACACATGCGTTCTTTCTCTACCATAACCGGCTACATTTACTTGGATACTCGCAAAAGGCGGGTATTTTGAGATAAATTTGTGTGAATTTGTCTGTTTTAGTGGTTAGCAGAGAAGACTAGTAATACGATTAACGTCAATCAAATGTTTGGGGAAATAAATACAGAAAAAAACATCGATTCATGGCTTTTGAGAATCGATATCGAATCAACCACATTTTTAAAAAACGATTAATCTTGCATAGGGCTTTCTTTTCTTTTCTAGGGCTGATAAAAAAAAAAAAAATTAAAAAAGCATCTCTTGTGTTATAAAAGTACAGAATAAATAGAATAATGAAAAATAAAACTTGTGCAGAGATTAGTTTTCTTAGCGCACGAGGGTTCATTAACGTGGTGACAATGACGGATCAAGAAATCACGGAAAGATGAGCGAGGAGGAGAAAAAGAGTCTACTTCACTTTTCCACGAGGAGACAGCGATTGAAGCGACACCTGAGGCTTCCCAGGACACACATATTTCATCACTGGACTGTAGTGAGACGTCCACGACAAAAATTGGTACAATGCCAAAAGATTTTGTCTCATTATAACAGCGGAAACAACTTAAAATACTCAGATAAAAGTAAGACATCATTCCAAACTATAAAGGGTTTGTGTACACTCACAATAAAAACAAAACATTGTGCTTTTGTAAAATAAAGAAAACAAGCAGGATGCCGCTTTCTTTCTCCGTCCCAGTTTTCCTTTCATCGTGAAGTTTGTGGAGGCGCGTCACAAAAATTAATCGGGAAACTCAGCGTATAGGCTACTAGCAAGCTCTTGCGTGCCCGATTTTGGAGTTGGATTGCATTGATCGTCTCTTCTTTCTTCTGTCTTCTCTTTGCTTCCTGTTGTGGCTGTTTGCAAAACCAGCGTTGCATTACCGCACATCGCCCCTTCTGGACTGGAGTGTGGATTGCTGTTGACTGACTGTATTCGTCATCTGACTGTATGTACTGAACCGTGACGTGAATACATGTGCACCGTTAAACCCCCAGTGTCCAGTCAAAACAGCAAATTCATGTCAGTTGGTAGAAGCTCGTGGTTGCACAATTTTACAGTATGTGTACTTACAGTGTACTTAGAAAATACCAAGAAAGTACTGGCTAATACAAGCAAACTACATGGGTTAAGGTTTAGGGGTAGGATCAGGGTTAGTACCTAGTTATAACCCAGTTATTGTATTATATAATTGGTACATACCTGTAGTATGTACATGCGGAATAGGATCTGTCATAAAATAAAGTGCCACCAAGCTCATCAAATTAATAGATATAAACATGGACAGGATGTGGGACCTCAAAATAGTCCTCAAAAACCAACACAAGATAAAATAAAATATGACTCCAGCTACATTAAATATGGTTGCAGCGAGGATCAATATGGTTGTTTTGCAGTTTTTAAACCAATTCTGTCAAAAAGGAGATATTACATTAAAAAAATGCTGGGTTAAAAACAACCCAAGTTGGGTTAAAAGTGGATAAACCCAACAATTGGGTTGTTTTAACCCAGCGGTTGGGTTAAATGTTTGTCCAATGTGCTGGGTAGTTTTATTTAACTCAACTATTGTTTAAAATTGACTGTATGTCTGGCTTAAAATGAACCCAAAAATAGGTTGGAAATTAAAAATCAGACACATAATTACTAGAGGCAACAATAATAATCAAAAGGTGAAAAACAACCCAATCACTGGGTTTGTCCATTTTCAACCCAACTTAGGTTGTTTTTAACCCAGCAGTGTAAGAATCACAGTTGATATCTCTAGAAGCTTGTTTTCGCCACAGAATTAGAAAATAAAAAAGGTAACTGCATCTTTTTATCTCACAATTCGGACTCTTTTTTTTCATAATTGTCAAGAAACACACTCAAACTGCGAGAAAAAAGACAATTGATTGGGATTTTATATCCTCAATAATTACGAGTTTATATCTCGCAGTTCTGAGAAAAAAGTCACATTTGCTGGATATAAAATCGCAATTGCAAGTTTAAAAAAAAGCCTAAATTGTGAGACAAAAAGTTGCAAATTACTTTTTTAAATTCTTTTATTCTCTGGCAGAAACAAGCTTCCATGGCTGAGTCACTTCCAGTTCATTTGATCGCACCAAAAGTGGAAAGTCACGTTAGGTGCATTGCATTGTGGAAATGCAAAATTCATTTTGGCAATTACAGTTTGTAAGAAGTCCTGTATCCATTACGCTAATTTGCACACTGTGCACAATGCATATTGTAAAAATAGTACGAGCATATGCTATTCTAAACGCAGCCATGCCGTTAGACTCGTCAGGAGTATCTCATCACTCCTAATGAAGTCTAATTACAGCTGTGTTGATGTGAACAGCAGATGACCCTCATATGAACAGCACATCCTGGAACCGCTAGCAACGCACAGAGTTTTCTTTGTCAAAACAAGACGATCAGTGAGGAAATGCAGAAAAGTGCTCATCCGACAGACATCAATTTAATCCAATTTCACACTAATGTCGCCAAAAACAGGAACACGTAGGACACTATATAATATATACGATGTAAATCTAAACAGCCCTGTGGTCCATTTAAGAGGCATATTAAAGTTGGCTGCTGTGTCTACAATATATCGCATATGAATATGGCTCAATGGTTTTACAACTGCAGTAAAACAGCTGATGTGGGCTTGACTGATGCATTTTATGTGTACAGGGATTGATAAACACCGCTGTGATTGACTGATATGTGACTGTGACATCAGGTATTCCTGTAACTTGGTCTGGCAGCGCATAAACATGCATTGCTCCTCAAAAGTTTGAGGCAAAGATGTTTCTGAATGCTCACCAAGGCTGCATTTATTTGATCAAAAATACAGTAAAAATAGTGAAATATTTTTACAATTTTAAATATCTGTTTTCTATGTGAATATATAGTAAAGTGTAATTTATTCTGTGATCA